>PYAF01001177.1:1510169-1533547 GCA_007407185.1 Glycine tomentella
TTTAAAAATTATTACTAAAATAAAACTCAAACAAACGGCCTTGAAAATGCAGATCTTGTTAACTATATGCACTATAATTATCATAATTGAAAGGTATATAATAATTATTTTGGGTTATACATATACAACACCTAATTAAAATATATGTAAAAATATATCCACGCATCATATCGCATAAAGAAGAAAAAAAAGATTTTTTCATGTTTCAACTAAAATATAAATAATATGGGTGATATTGTTTTTTTAAAAAAAAATGAATGATTATGGTACGTAATATTACCAAACAACTTTTGAAATAAAATTTAATTCCACTCTTAATTTTATTTATATGTACAAATATACAATGAATATTCAAGAGAAAGGATTACAAACATTTTTGCATGAATAATTTGAAGCAGTTAATTTTCTTTATAATAAAATGCTGACATTTGCATTGTGATGGTGTTTGATTTGAATAGGTGGGTCCACGATCTGAAAGGACAGAGAAATATTTCCATCAAACAACATGATTATGGTGCTTGTAGGCGCAGGCCTGCTTTGGATGGATTGGAGTGGGTTCAACGGTGGAGGTCCGTTCGTGGCGAGCACGGTGGCATCTCTGGCCGTCCTTAACACACACGTGTGTGCTGCTGCTAGCATCATCGTCTGGGTCCTACTCGACACTTTCTACTTTGAAAAGCTTTCCCCAGAAGAAACTTGTCTTCCAGCGCCACCCCGAGTTTCCCCAAGAAGAACACCATTTTCTCGCCGAATGACATGCGGAATCCCCACGGCACCAAGTGAAAAATCACGCCTAGCAAGATCACGCTTGGGTGGGGCATGACTGCCTCACCTATCCCGCCTGGTGGAGACGTGATTAAACACGTCTGGGGAGGACGCGAATGGACCTGAATCATGCCTGGCTGGGGCGTGTTTGAACACGTCCAGCCAAGACGTGATTGACTGCAGTAGATTTGTAAATACTTTTGAAACTGTCATATTCTTGTAATTTTTTATTTAAACTGCTATTTTTTAATTTTTTTGCCGCTCAAAATTAGAAGGAAAGAGAACTTGACATGTGCATTCATTAATAATATATATCTAGTGTTACATAGACTATCTATTATCGGACTACCATACACATTATTGTTAAATAAATGAGTACAGAGCTCTGTGGATATTTTCTTACAAAATGATACGTGGAACATCCTATACAAAATACGTGACAGCGTTATTAACGCCTTTGGAAATTAAACATCTTCATTGATATGGCAAAGACGAATGCAAAAACTACTGCAAATGCTACAATCACAGTTGCAACCACTCCCAGAAAATCATGCTTGTAACCAAAGTAACTTCTTACAAAGTCTTCCACTGTTGTTCTCCCGTAGGTGGATTCGATGTTTTCCTTTATATCTCCATATTGTGAAGCCACCAATCCATACATGCTCCAAGCAATTGGATTTGCCCAACTGTACCACCTCCACCACACTGGGATTCTCTGTTAGACCATGCCAAAATTAAAATAAAATAAACTTACCATCCTCTATGCTTAGAAAGTATGAAAGTGCACATAGAAAGAAGGACAAAACTTACTGGCCGTGGGATTATGAACCCTGAGAAGATATTCCATGCTGAATAAAATCCAGTTGAAACTATAGAAGAAATGTGTTGGTTTGGGGTCACTGCCATTGCCATCATGCCATAGTAGGTGAAGCACAGGAAGTTGAAGTACTTGAAGAATAGGAACCAGAAAAATTTAGCCACAGTCCACTCAAAACCAATCATTGCATAAACTATAAGGCTATAGACCACAGCTTGTACAAGTACATATGGAATCTCAATCAGAACCTTCAACAGAAAATGTAGATTAGAAAGAAAGAACGCAGACGTAAATTATTTACACATAATGAAGTACAATTAAAAATTTCAAATTCTCATAATTGTTAATGCACTGAAATTTCTGATGTAGTTGTTGCACTTTGTGATGTGCATTTATTATTGTGCTTTATGCAGTGTAGTAAATGTGTGTTCAGACTAAGTATGTCTACTAGTACTTGCTGGAGTGTGTTATTAGACTTTTGAATTTATGATGCTAGATGAGTTATTAATTAAGCTGTTTGGTAGAAGTAACTTCAGCTATGACTTTTGTAATTAAGCTGTATTATATAAACCAGCTAGCATACTGCAGCTGTGTTCTATGAATGAATATCAGATTTCTCTCTAGAGAATAACCTTAAGTACTGTCTTTTGAGAGCATTACGTTTTCTGATTTTAGAGAAACATTTTGTGCCAACAATAATAATCTTTCAAATAACTAAATCAAGCAAGCTTCATTGATTTATGTATTTAAGTTATCAAGTGCATCTATTTTTCATTATTGAGATTTAGGGAGATTATGATTTAGGAGGGTATATATATATATAGTAACACTCAAATAAAAGACATGAATTTAAAATGTGGAATTGCTTGCCTGAGCAAAAGCATATGGTAAAGCCGAATACATTCCAGCTGCTCTTTCCCTATTAAAGACTATTCGCTCAGCAGCAACCACTGGCTGCACTGAATAAGCGTTCTTAATGCCAATAAGGAGGACAGCAATATACATGGAGCCCAAGGCATTGAAAAGATCTTGTTGCTTTTCACTGCAATAATTGATGTGAAAGCTTCCTCTTAGATCAAATAGTAGCAACAAAACAAAATGAGATTAAAAATAACATTTGCAAGCTTCTTGTTTGATCTTACATTTTAGAGCCAAGGTTCCAAAACATACTCCCTAACAAAACAGCTAAAGTAGTTGAGTTAATAAATGTTAGGGCAGTGTATCGAGTATTGCGCCAATAAGACCAATGTTGTTTCAACAAGCAAGCCATGCATTGCGTGAAGAAGGAAGTTGAGTATTGTGAAGGAAAATAAAGGTCTTTCGAACCAGGTGCTGGAGTACTCAATTCTTTAACAAGTTCTTTGTTTCTCCTGAGACAGAATGCCGAAAACCATTGTCAGTAACCACTGTAAACCATTATAATAATAACAAATAAATTATTATTACACTTCTAGCGGTTAAGTGCTTTCTAGCATATCACTTTAGAGTTCTGTTATTCTGTGGTTTTATTATATATGTTACTGAACATACCTGCATAACTCTGAATTTTTGTACACCTCGACAAAATCAATTCCCAATTCCATTTCTTTTGATGAACTTGTGACTTCCAACATCCATGTTGCTGGATTGTAGCCATCTTTGATCTTACTGACACCTTGGATTCCCTTCAAGGTGAAAGTGTGCCATAAGTGAAATTTGTAAATGTAGATAATGATTTGAAGCAAAGCATAAATTCTGTATTCCTTATTTTTTTATAGCATTTATATTTTATACCTCAAAGTAACTAATTAAATGGGATGAACGGTGTCCAAGTGGTCCCACATAAATCTCTTGCCCTCCTTGCTTCATTAGGAAAAGCTGCATTTCTTAGTGACAAAAAGATTAGAAACTCAGCAATGGACAAGAGCATACTAAAATTGCTACACGATTCTGTTTTTTTCACCTCATCAAAAGATTCAAATATGTCTATGCTAGGCTGATGGATAGTACAAACAACGGTTCTTCCTGTGTCTACTGTGTTCCTAACTGTTCTCATGACTATAGCAGCAGCTCTTGCATCTAGCCCAGAAGTTGGCTCATCCATGAATATTATGGAAGGATTTGCTACAAGTTCAACTGCAATAGTCAACCTTTTACGTTGCTCTGTTGAGAGACCAGTAACACCAGGCAATCCTACTAATGCATGCCTTAGTGGTTTCAATTCCACAAGTTCCATGACTTCCTCAATGAACATCTGCAACCATTAGTCAGTTTGAAACTTAGTATCATTGACTAAACATGCAAGTGTTTTTTTTTTTTTTTTTCTGTAACACTCATAAATTCGTTTCCTGTGTTATTCTTTTGACATAATGCCAATCATGAATGGTAAATAACTTCAGTTTTGGTGATGTTGGAGTACAAGTGCGAGTAAGAAGTCGCACATTGTATAAAGATGGCATGTTGAGCAACATATAAGTAGCATGGTCCTGCAAACCTTATTTATGTCTTAAGGTTTCGGGTTGGATGTGGCCTCTAGGTTATTTGCGTGGTTTACTCATGGCCTATTAATGGAGATATCCCTCGCGTTTTACCCCCCTCAAATTTCACAACAGACCTCATGCAGTTACTGAGAAAATTTAATTGCAAACTCATGTATGGACTTGTCACAGTAGCTCGATCCGGAAAAGTGAAGTCCCACAATATTTGAATAAGCCACATTGCACAAGGATGCAGCATGACTAAAATGTTTAAATCAAGTGTTCAAAATGGTTAAAAGCCTATGTTAAACTAAAAACAATAAACATGAAAGCCAGTAAAAGGCATAGGATTCAGATACCAACCCTTCTGGTTTCAACATTGATGTCTGGAGATAATCGGAGCCAGGAGGAATAGAGCAAGGATTCATACACAGTAACATGAGGAGAGTGAATGCCATTTTGCTCACAGTAGCCAGAAATCCTTGCAAATGTTTCTTGCTTCTTCCGATACCCGGAGATTGTGATGTTCCCTCCAACATATCCTCTAGTTTTTCTACCAGCAAGTACATCCATGAGAGTTGTTTTGCCTGCGCCAGTGATACCCATTAGAGCAGTGAGAACACCTGGCCTAAAAGCTCCACTGACACCCTTCAAAAGAACCAATTTATCCTTAACAACACCTTGATCCCTCATTTCCTGCAAGTATGTGATAATTTTTAACTCAATAATTCATTGAAAGTTGAAAATGCCAGTGTTTTCAATTTATTTTTTGGTCCCTAAAAGTTGTCAGATTTTTTCTAGTGTTTTGATCCCTAGAAAAATAATTATTTTGTATTTCCTCCCCACCATTATATTGGCTCTATTAACTTGAAATACCAAAGACGAAACAAAAAAATATTTTTTTTTCAGGGACCAAATGCAAAATCTGAAAAAATTTCAGAAATCAAAAACATATTTAAGTCATTTATTTTGTTTCTACATTACCTGTGGCATGTCCACAGCATATGTTACTTCATCAAAGGTGATAGAATGTGGCTGAAAAGGAAGAACCATTGCACTACCATGTAAAGTATGAGAAGATGTGCTTCCACTTACCCTTTTGCCTTTTCTCCCTGTGAAGTAGTTCCAATGTTAATTAAAAATCAACTATTACTCACGTAGACATTACCATGTTATCAGTTGTTACGAGATGAAGTACCTCTATTGGAGTGCTGAGATAAGCTATATTTTATGTGACTCAGCACATTAGTTCCTTTTTCACTACCACCATTCTGCTCATTGCTTTGAGGTTCCTCTGATATAACAGCCCGGTGTTTTCCGGGTGCTGCAAAATCAATTTTGTGCTATTAATACATAGGTTTACATTAGATGATTTACTATACACTTAAGTTGAAGACACTCACGACTCAAGTACATGAGAGCAAGGATGTAGCCAAAGTTGAAAAGTAATGTATATCCAATCAATGCCCCAACACCTATCCAATACCAGTACGACTGAGTGAAGAATCCCCGGGATCTCAAAACTTCAATGCCTAGCGGCTCCGTCGAGTTAGGTAAAATCTATAATAAGAAAATACATCCAATTGTAAAATTATTTATATGATAAGGATGCCATAAAAATAAAAATGTATATAAGTTATAAACTTACATGTCTCCATCTCTTTCCAAGGAATTCATTGTTTACCATGGCATTCTGTCCATACATCGTAGGTGACATCCAAAAGCCCCAAAGCCACCATTTTTTTATATTGTCTGTGGGCATAAATGGAAGTTATGGAACAAGGAGTGTTGTATTTTTTCAGAATTGAATATAGCTTTGTAGAAGGATGGATAGAATAAAATCATATTGATTCTGGTATGATTTATCTTTGAATCAGGTATGATTCTGATCTGATAATAAGGTCTGATTTGATCGTAGATTTTCCTAGGATTAATTTAATTTAGACTTAAATATGTTTTTGATTCCTGCTATATATCCGATTTTTGCGTTTGATTCTTGATAAATTTTTGCTTCGAATCGGATCCCTGATATTTGAAAAGTTTTATTTTAGATCTCTGCTGTCAGTTAAGTGATGACGACGTGTCCGTTAAATATTTGAAAAGTTAAGTGATGACGCAATTTGTGGCGGCTCAAAAACCGCCAATATTGTTTCAAATCAAATTTAAATTTTCTGACAGTTAAAAACCGCTAGTATTTATTTCAACTCGCCCTCCACCCATGTGCCCGTTAAGTTCTGCCCCATCACTAGGGGTGGAAATAGGCCAGATAGCCTGTCAGGGGTCCATGGTCTGGCCTGGTTAAGGTCTGGCTTGGCCTAGCCTGTTTATTAAAAAGGTCAAATTTGAGCTTTTTAAAAAGTCTTTTTAATTAAAAAGGTCAGACTATAGGCTTTAAAAAAATTCCACGAAGCCTGAATAATGGGCCTGTCTAAACTAAATACACTCATGGACTCTTGGTCTGTCGGTTCACTTCTCACATTTCACGTCTCAAGTTCTCAGCCTCATTCCTCACTTTCAATTTGCGCTATCAGTCCGTCACTTTCTTTCTAAACTGTAAACCTTACCAGAGCAACGTAGTCCTCATTCCTCACCTCTATCTTCTTAGCTACCTGAGCCTGTGCGTCGTCATCGTTCAATATTGGCCGACGATACCAGTATACTACATCCCATCAACGGAAAGAATGAGAACTTCCGTCCTCCGTTATCTGTTGTGGGTTTCTGTGATTTGTGAGTATTTTTTATTTTCTACGTGCTTATGCTTTGAATATTGAGTGAACATTGCGTCTCTCTACTTTGCATAGATTACCCTTCACTGTTTGACTACAAAGTTACATGCTTTCACTCATTTCTTTTTCTTTGAACACGAAAAAAATAGAATTTAAGGAGATTCAAAACTGAAATAAAAATTTGGAAAGCCAAAAGGAGATAGATGTTGCAATCTGAGATCTGTTAAAAGGTGGAAGAACACCAGAAGCTATATGTGTGTGTGTGTGTGTGTGTGTGAGAGAGAGAGAGAGAGAGGAAGAAGGAAGGAGTGAGGGACAGAGAAGATAAAAGATTAGAAGGGTCATTGAAAGTTGGGATCTTTCCACCTGAACCAAAGCTCTCAAATCACTTTTACCTTATGAATGATGATGATGAGTGTTGACGCTAAAATGAACACATGCATTGATCACACACGGTGTATTATTGCGAAAGGAGAGGATAAGAAGAAAAAAGGATGAAAGAGAATATAATAAACTTTTCATTTGGAACAAGATTCGTGTGAGGTAGTAAGTATAGTGATTGAGGTAGTTAGGGGTACATTTACTTATATATTATGAAAAAGATAAAAATAGAAAGAGATTAAGGATGCTCTTACAACGGGGTGCAGGAAGTTATTTATATTTAGAGTAGTAAAAATAATAGACAGACATTTGGTGTGTGTTTCTTATGCATCTTTCATGTCAGATTTACTTATTTACATGAAAGTTAGGATTTACCAATTTTACACAACATGGAGAGAGTGTGTATACATACGTTGGATGATGTTAATCAGACATGTACTTGGTTCATTTAGACTTAAGAGTGTTTACTTTATTTATTCATAGAAATTGAACTTACATAAAAAATTATAATAATATGTACTCTACTTAATTAATTAACCTTTATTTTTCATATACTTATGATTGACTTGTTTACAAACATTCTGATGGAGGTAAACTTGCTCAATACCCATTACGTCGTGCCTTCTTAAATTTATTTTTGACATCTACATGGTAATCTCCTTTTATTTCGTTTATTTTTTTAATTCATTTCAAAATATCTCCATAAGTCCAATATCCTTGAAGCTTGTATTTTTTATTGTACTTAATTTTTTTCTTATGTTAATTGTGCTTAATTTCTTTTTTATTATCTTAACTGTTTTTGTATTATATGAACTTATAATAAACTATAACAGAGGCTTATGATTGTATTTTGATTATTATTATTTGAATTGCAAGAGTATTGACGAAAGCTAACCTTGATGGCTTCCCAAATTGAGAGTGCTGAAACTACTCCTACTACTAATGTGCCTATTAATGATACTACTCAACCCACATCAGAAGCTAATGGACATGATAAGGACAACTCCAAAGATGGTGACGAAGAAGAATGTGTCATCAAGAAGAAGAGTAGAAAAACTTCAATTGTTTGGCATGACTTTAACGAAGTTAAGAATTCTAAAGGTAAAACAAAGGCTGCATGCAAGTATTGCAAAGCCCTTTCATCAACTGGTGGGAGGGGAGGCAGCACAAGTCATCTTAAGAGGCATAGTGAAATTTTCTTGCTAAGGAGGTTGCATATGGCAAAAGAAAAGAAACAACCATGCATTCCATTTCTCTCTTCCAATTCAACTAACCCATTTCTTAATCATGCAGTAGGTACTCTAATGAAAAGATGAGAGAAATTATTGCAACTGTTGTTATGGTACATGAGTTGCCTTTTAGCATTGTTGAGGAAGAAGTTTGAATGTGGGCTTTCCAATATGCGAATTCTGATTTTCAGAAAGTAAGTCGCAAAATAGTAAGATGTGATTGTTTAGCAATATATGAGGAAGAGAAGAAAGTATTGAATGCATAATTGAAAAGTGTAGCCAAGATTAGCTTAACTACAGATATGTGGAAATCAAGTCATCAAGTAGTTGAGTACATGGTTATAACTGGTCATTTCATTGATGCGGGGTGGAAACTTCAGAAGAGGGTTTTGAGCTTTGTAAAAGTACCTGCTCCTAGGCGTGGTATTGATGTAGCTGATGCAATATTCAAGTGCTTGAAGGCATGGGGGATTGAAGATAAAGTTTTCCGGTGTCCGTTGATAATGCTTCTTATAACGACTCTTGCTTGAAAAATATAAAGGATATTTTGTCACTGAGCACAAAGCTAGTTCTTCATGGTAGCCTATTTCATGTTAGATGTTGTGCACACATACTGAATTTGTTGGTGAAAGATGGTCTTAGTAAGATCAAAACCATAATTCACAACATTCGTGAAAGTGTGAAATACATCAATCATAATGATTCAAGGTTAAAGGCATTTTGTGATGTTGTTGAACAAAAGCACCTAAAATAAAGGAAGCTTATTATTGATTGTCCTACAAGGTAGTAAAATTTATTTATATTTTAAATGCTTTTTAGTACATTTATTATTGTCTGTTTTACATGGTACTAACAATTTCATATATTCAGGTGGAATTCTACATATCAAATGCTATCAACTACATTGAACTTCAAGATTGCCTTTTTAGCCTATAAAGAAAGAGATCCACTTTATAACTATGATCCTTTACCTGAAGATCGGGAGAAAGTTCACAAAGTTTGCAAACTTTTATCAATATTTAATCTTGCCATCCATGTCATTTCAAGGACCGAGTATCCTACTTCCAATCTATATCTTGGTGAAGTTTGGAAGGTGAAACAAGTACTTGATGCTGCAGCTGAGGATGAAGATCTCTTTATGAGAGAAATGACAGTTCCTATGAGAGCCAAGTTCGATAAATATTGGGGTGAATGCAATCTGTTGATGGTCATTGCAAGTGTTTTAGATCCAATGTGCAAATTTCACATTATTGACATATGCTTTCCTTTGATATTTAAGTCTGAAGAACTTATTAATCATAATGTGAATGAAGTTCGGTCATCTTTGTATGAGTTGTACAATGAATATGTTAATTTGGGTGATGAAGGGAATATTAGTGGCAATAACACCTCTTCTAATTATGTGTACAAGTCTACAATTATTACTGGATTTGATGAAATAATTAATATTGTGAGAGAGAAAGAAGTTGTCCCTACAATGAAATCCAAAATAGTTGCTTATCTTGAAGAGGGTGTTTGTGTTACTGAAGGTGATAACTTCTCTTTTAGTGCCTTGGAGTGGTGGAAGAACATGTTTTGAAATATAAGATTTTATCAAAGATGGCAGCTGATATATTAGCTATTCCAATCTCAACTGTTGCATCGGAGGCTACTTTTAGTGCTGGAGGGAGAGTTATAAATGAATATCAATCAAAGTTGAATGAGGAATCTATTGAAGCTCTCATTTGTGGAGGAGATTGGCTTTGTCACAAATATAACTTGAAGAAGAAAAAGGTTTAATATTTTTGAATTTTATGGTCCATTCTTGTAATTATTTAACTTATTTGATGTTTTTTCTAATAATAAAATTTATCCTTGTATTGTAGGTGGGTGAACCACTTAAAGTGATCAGTTTGAAGATTTGATGCATTACTCTTAAAGCTGGTCAATTTGAAGATTTGAAACTTTATTTGATGCCATTAGTTATGTTACTTTTATGTTTTTGATTGAGACTTGAGTTTTTGAGTTTTTGTTTTTAATTTGTAACTTCATAATTGAGACCTTCTTTTTATGTTTATGATTTTGAGACTTTAGTTATGAATTTTAAATTTGTGGCTTGAGATCATATTTGATAGTATCATATCAATCATTTTTATGTTTATGTTCTTGAGACTTTTGTTATGAATTTTATTTGTTCCGGACTTTTGGTATGTTACTTGATTTTTTAGAACAATATCATGTTAGTAATTATAACTTATAAAAGAAGCATGTCTATTTATGCTGATGTTTTACTTTTAATTATTTATTCTGGTTTGATCAGGCCTTGTATACAGGCTTTCAGGCTAGGCCAGGCTTTTATACAGGCTAGGCTCAGGCCTTAATAAATTATTTTTAACAGGTAACAAGTCAGGCTTAGGTTTAGTCATAGTGATGCGGCACAGGCTTAAGCCCGCCAATGCTTGGCCTGACTTGACCTATTTCCACCCCTATCCATCACACACGAACACCACCCTCCCATCATCGTAAGGCTTTGATTCTCAAATGGTTATTTAAGTCTCTCGCGCTCATTCAGGCCTTGAATTCGCACTCTCTTCACACACTCCCCATGGACTCAATCAAAGACTTGCATTGTCTCCTGAAGCGACACCGCGAGCTCGTCGCCGCCAAAGCCATGGAATCAGACCTTGACTTTGCCTTCCACCTCCAATTAAAGGAAGCCCTCACGGCCTCCCTCACCATTCAGTCCTCCTCCTCCTCCTCCGCCGTCGTCGCAACAATCAAACAACCCATTGTAGTCTTTGTCGACAACGTCAACACAATGATCTTGTAGCGAGAGGAGTTGGAGCGTGAGATGAAGGACCAAGAGCACAGCGAGGCGAAGACTAAAAAATGAGGGAGAAACTCTGCCGTCTTCCACGATTTCCAATTAGGACTAACAGCAGTGGGGCGACAACTTCGAGAAACTGTTTGGAGAGGGCTCGTCCTCTGCTTCAGGGAGAAGAGAGGAAGGCATTGTTAGGGTTTACTTCAAGGGTTTGATGAGCTTCACTATGATGGGAGGGTGGTGTTCAGTGGTTATACCCCACTATCATGGTGATCCAGGACATAGACGTAGCAAAGGTCATGTTTGATGTTTCGAGCGTGAATGCATCTTCCGATGAATGGGCCTCGGGATTTGATTGCAGATTGGAGAAGGTATACTCATGCGTCGGAATGGGAGGGGGGGTTTGGGGTTGGTGTTTGGGGAGGCGCAGGAGATTTTTGATGAAATGATTAAGAGAAGTTTATTTATTTTTACTTTAATTGATTCTGGCAGTTTTTAACCGCCATAAAATTTAAATTTTATTTTGAAACAAGTACTGACGATTTGTGAGCCATCACAAATAGTGTCATCAAATATTTAATAGACATGTCATCACTTAATTGACGACAGAGATCTAAAAGAAAACTTTTCAAATATTAGGGATCCTATTTGAAGGAAAAATTTATCAGAGATCAAATGCAAAAGTCAGATATATATCAAGAATCAAAATCATATTTAAACTTTTAATTTATTAAGTAATCAGACTAGCTACAGAATCTATCTAACCAATTCTGCCCTCATTGTAACTCTTTGTAAATCAATGCATACAAAAATTATTCTCTTTTTCTATACTACATGGAGCATTGTTAGTACAGAACATTATGGAAGAACGATTGGGATTGTTTTGTATTCATGGTACCTTTTGATAGAACAAAACCACTCTGAGCCAAAAGGGTGGCATTTGTACCCGACACAAGTGTTAGAGCTACTGTCAATTCCCTCCCAAGTGCTGCAACAAATCGGTATAAAGCTGAAGCCATCTGCTTTACTAGTACAAGAACAAGATATTGCCTAAAAAATCTGCATTCAATAGACATAAAAATACATTCATTAAGTGTTTGCAAAATTCAAATAAAAAATGAGGCGGGGAGGAAAGATCAGTTCACATGTTTGCTTAGTATGTGTACAAACTTAGTTTTTACCTTCCAACATATGGATCAAAACCAATGACATAGTAGGTGAGGAATACCCAAACACCCACTTCCACAAAACTCATGGGGATTTTTAGGAGCCATGCAGGAAGAGCATATGCCCATGAAGGAAAAAATAGATTATCCCTTTCCTTGTAAAAAACAGGAAGCCTTGAAACAACCATAGAAAGTTCAGGTATTCCATTGAACATAATCACGACAAGGCCATAGAACAATGCACCAGCATATATACCGCCATCAATTACTGAATCTCTGTGCATCTCAGTCTGGAGGAAAATAGTCATGGCAACAAATGCTGCTACAGAAAGCTAAAAGGAGGGTGAAGCTATCAGTAAGAGACAATAATAGCATTAGATGAGTCAACAATAAAATGAAACATTCCAATTTCCAAACCTACTTGAATAAGCTTGAAGGTGTAAACAAACAAATTGCGCTTGATAAGTAAATATTCTCGTGATAAACAAGCTTTGAACAGTTTCCATTTTCCTACTCCGTACTTTTTGGTTGTCAAAGCAGCTGGGTGGCTCTTAGACTTGTCAAATTCAGTAACAAGTTCTTCAACAAGGCTTCTTCCAACATGAAATAATCTATGTGCCTCTGAGAACTCTTTGGATGTGACAAATCTATAAGGCTTATCTTTGTCTGCCCAGTACTGTTCCTGATCCTTCCTTGAGGTTACCTATTACATAATAATTAATGGTCAAAATTAAATGTATAAAAGGAAACTCTCTTTTACCAATGCAGACAGATTAAATTGTTGAGACAAGACACAAGGGCACTCACTTCTTGCAAAAAGTCTGCCACACCTTTCCTCTCAGGACATTGAAAACCCATTGATTCAAAAAATTCAAGCACATATTCACGGGGACCCTGGTACAAGATGTGACTATCAGAGAGTAGAATAATGTCATCAAAAAGATTGTAAGTCTCTGGTGCTGGCTGTAGGAGTGAGATGACTACAGTTTGTTTGAGAATGTTAACACATTGCTTGACTGAATTCACAATTTGGAAAGTTGTTGAGCTATCCAAACCAGTAGATATTTCATCCATGAATAGAGCTTTAGTTGGTCCAACCAGCATTTCTCCTGCATTTAAAGGTTTATTACTATTGAAGGTGATCATATATAAAAAATATTGAGTTGAGTAAACGAGATACACTTCAAGATGGAAATGAGTTTTGTTTTACCTGTTGTAAGGCGTTTCTTTTGTCCACCAGAGATCCCTCTTGACATTTCATTTCCTATAATAGTATCAGCACAGGTCTCCAGTCCCAAAATCTACAAATGCATAGCAAAAAAAACAAGAGACTTAACACAAACTATTATAATGAATTCAATTTTTTTACAAAAGTAGGTAAAAAATAAAAAACTATTTACATAAAAGGTATAATATGAAAACAATTTACATGACATGGTTGATTTTTCTTTTTTACACGGTTGTAGTTACAACCAATGTAAAGAATTAATTTTTTCATGGGTTAAAGAGATAACCGATGTAGAAAAGCAACATCATCCATGTCATGTACATAGTTTCTATGCTACACCTTTTACATTAATAGTTTTTTATTTTTACCTATTTTTGTCAAAAGTCTAATGAATTCATGATGATCAGAGATGGTTTAATTTAGACGAATAGATTTTACCCTGAGGACATAATCTGTTATCAAATTTGCCTTCTGGCCTTCTATTGCTACAGCCTGATCATTATCAATCAAAAGGACAGCCACTTTATAATCAGTTATATATCTGTATGGATAGGAAATGGCTGATACACTAATTATCATTGTTTGCCTTTACACTAACATGTCACCTACTTATAAATTTCTTTTGGGTGAGAAATTTGAAATCAATAGCAAAAGGTTGAAGAAGAAAGGAATATCCAAAACTGAACAGATATATAATTGTTAAGTTGCCATATTTAATTTTCTCTTTGGTTTGAAAGGCTATCAGCTACTCAACAATATATAAAAGGAAGGTTAAGGGAGGCATGCAAGTTAAAGGAAAAACACATCCCAGACAAGCAATGGCCTCTGTGTTACCTTCATGTAGACATCAATATCTGGATCAGGCTTGATATTTGCCTCTTTTTCTCTTCTAGACAATTCTGCAAGCAAATCTGCAGAAAGCCAAAATATTACACATTTTCACATAGTCAAAACTTATATTTCATCTTTAAAATGGCAGCATATGATTTTAATATTGAATTTAACAATGAATATAAGCTAAATGCCTATAAGCTCGGGTCCTCCTAAAGTCACATCTTACACATACTAAGTACATACCTATACTTGGTACATGTTGGATCCTCATGGGTATACACCGGTTACATTCCAAACACATTACAAAAAAAAAAAAAAAAAAATTGGGTACATATATATGAGTACTATTTAGGTTCAAGCCTGTACCCAAAGACTTGGTAACCGTTATCATGAGGGTGAGAGCAAAATGTGGGATACTAGTATAGATGAATTCATCTGAAGGAACTGATCATTCTTGAAGTTGTTACTCTTTCTCTAGAAGAACAGATTTAGGAATGATTATTCTCATTGGTGTCCGGGAAATAATGAGATTGAAATTATTAAAGTGTATAGTCATGTGTGATTGATGAACAATTATGTATTATAGTTTTTTATTTTAAGATTTTTTTTGTATACATGTTGAAGAATTTAATCTCCTTTTTTTAAAAAATTACACTTAATTATTTTTATTTTTATCATTTATACAATTTATTCAAGTTTATATAGAATTCCACTTTTTATGTATGTATCTTTTTATCAATTGTGTGCATGCAAGTAGAGCTTAAGTAATTCATGTAGACTAACCATAATGAGTTCCAACTCCTTGGACTCTTGCTGAGAATGCCAAGGTCTCTCTGACTGTCAATTCTGCAACATGATGATCATTTTGATTGACATAAGCAGCACTTCTTTGGGGTACAAACTCATTCGTCTCATGACCATTATAAGTCACCTTTCCAGAGAACTGATCAAGAAGTCACGCCCTATATTAGCTAGATATCCAAGATTTAAAAATATATAGAGCAAAAACATCTGAAAATATTGATAAGAAAATTAATTTTTTCCTTACTAATTAATGGTCTAACCTTTAATTTTGGATCAAGTTTTGCTGCCAACGCCAATAACAGCGTTGTTTTTCCAGAACTTGGAGGGCCCAAAAGCAATGTCATTCTGAACAGGAGGAAATGAATGGTAACGTTATACTGGCTCCAAAGGTGCTAGCTAGTTAATCATGGTCTAGTATATGAGTAAATAGAACTTCTTTTGCACTTATGCATTGGTACCTGCCAGGCTTTATTATTCCACTAACATCCCGGATAATATGTATATGTTGTTTTCGACTTGGAAGATTATGAAGAAAGTTCAACAGACCCTTAAAAATTGTAACGAAATCAGTACTTCAATAAGATCACATATCAAGTTCTACTATTTATGAAAGTTGGCATTTGGTACCACTTACCTCCACTATATTAACCATGAAGTTAGAGAAGGTAGGCAAGGCTCTAGTTCCTACATGAACTTCTGCTTCCACGTTCAAGTTCTCAAACCGAACCTCTACAGTAGGAAGATGGATTCCAACTCTGATATCATCCAATCCGAAGAACAAAATGAGGAGGAGAAGAAACCATCCATCAGTGCATTTCCATTAAATTAAACACCTCTAATTAGAATCGAGAATAAGAAATGAGAGTGGGAGTCTAACCTATCAATTCGGTTCCTGAGCTTGAGCAAAAACTTCTCATTGTCCTCTTCAACAGTTCTCACCAGTCTTTCAAGTAAAGCTCTCCTTTCTTGCAACCCAAGTTTCTTCACATCGATCTCGCTGACTTCCCCTTCGGATGAAGTCACCAAAGCTTTCCTCAAGCGTGCAACTGTAGGAAGTTTCTGAATGGCAGCCCATTTGAGAGCCTCTTCATCATCTTCTTGGTGAAAAGAGTTGGAGAAGATATTCGCGTCACTGTCGACCCTCCAAATGGATGAACTACCAATCCTGAAACTACTCCCACCCTCCATGCCACCAGACAACAGAAGAAGTTTTAACCTTAACGCAACCTCTACTAAACCTAGTAAGTACGTAGTAACTGTTTCCCAGAAACAAAAAACTAACTTCTCCCACTTTATTTTGCTTATGTTTTGTGTGGTTTCGACTGTTACTTCCCTCTGGCTGAATTATATAGATATACTGAGTTTAAGGAAGAAAGGACAGATATTTTGAGTCGAGTCAAATATGTATGGTGGGTTTTGTAGTGTCAACATCGTCGCTGTGCATGTTTTGTAACGAAAACAGTAGCCGGATGAGAACCATATGCATGTTGCCAGCTCCACACGGTGAAGACACAATCCTACTTTATTACTCCCCTCGAGCCAAACATTGAATTAAGAGAGAACAGTTATGTGCACACCAAACCCTATTTAACAGCTAGAGGGGAAGAGGGAAAAAAACAGCATAGGCATGATAGGTATAGATGCAGTGTTTGATATATAAACGTGTCTATAAAACCTATTACCTAGGGGACATATGGGTTGATCAGGAGAAATTACAAGGTCGCTCTAGACCGATTTTCACAAGTCTTTAACTCTTTCATAAATTGAAAAATCATGGTTATGTGTCAGTCTAGATACAACTTAGTAACAAGTACTAGTCTTTTTTTTTAATTATTTTACTAAAATAGTTTTTTGCCCTCTCATCTTGTAATTTTTATCAGTTTGATTTCTTAAAGTTAAAATATTTCATTTTGGTCTCTTAAAATGAGTCTACTAGATCAATTAGCTTTATTCATCAACATGGTGCAAATTCTGTGGAATGTAATCATCCAAAACTAACACTCTTAATACAAAAAATAATAATAAAAGAACCAATTGGATTTGAAAAATAAATAAATAAATAAAATGAAACATTTAAACTAAAATCAAAATTAAGATGAGACACCAAAACTCTGTTATTCTTATTTCTTTTTTAATTTTTTGTAACGACATTAGCATATACTATTCTCTTTTTATATCTTTTGATGTTTTAACTTTTATTTTTTTTTCTCAAAAACAATTGATGTTTTGGAATTTCAAAGTCTAGTTTTTTAAAAAAAATATATATTCTTATTTAATACACACTACTAGTGGTACATGTATCAAAGATCAAAGTATTAAATAAGGATATTTTAGTCTAAATATAATACTTTTGACTTCTATTAAATATATTTCTTAAATTATGTATAATAACCTTAAACATAAAAAAGATATATATAAGAATTAGGAGGTAGTATATTTTTACATATATATAAAAGAGTTCTGCATTATATAGATGCTTACTCATGTGTATTACTATTATTTTATTGTTTTTTACATATGCATTTTAAAGTTTTTACGAGCATTCTTATATCCCAAAAAAAATACTTAAAAGAAAATTAGGCATGTATACCAATATGCATTATAATTTGTAAGTGTATATCAAACTATAATTAAACGATTTTATTATTTATTTGAAATCAGGGTCCACCTGAGCCTAAGTCAGAGGGACCAAAATTTGGACTCGGAGTTGAGAGGGACTAAAAAACTATATGCATTTAGTTGTTTTATAATATTAATTAAGTTGATATTATTTAAATTATTATAATTTTTAAAATATAAAATGATCATTTATTTAGAAAACCCAAAGTATTTGTTTAATTTGTAAGCATTTACATAATTAACATTAGTTTTATTGATTTTTTTTGCAATATATATCAAGTAAGTTTTTAAATATTAAAATGAATTACTTTTATGTGCTTTTTATATTTGAGAGACTTAATATTACTAAAATTATTGAAATATATTTCCCAACAATGAAAGTGAATCTGACATCAATAGTTAGTTGATTCTGTACCAAAACAAAATTGTTAGTTGATTAATCTATAAGAGCATGGTAGAGTCTCTTTCCTTCTCTTTTTTATATGTATGGAAGAATCATTTTCTATTTTAATTATTAAGAGTAATTTTTCTGGAGCAGAGAAAATCATAACACCTTACGAGACTTCATTTTAATTAATGCCCAATTAATTACAACAAAACCAAATATGTATGGAAACTCAAACTAGCACCATTTAGTTATAATTGAACCAAACTATGTTAATTAATTATTGATACTTATGATACAAATCAGTAAAAAAATTTACCACTTCAAATCAGATTCTACCTAGCTAGCCTTTCCAAGTGTGTCAAAAATTAAAATGCCGATCATAAATTTAAAGCATAGCATGGCTAGCTGATTCACTCACCTAAGTTTTAGAAGGAAATAAGACACCTAATAATCAAGGGCAGCATATTGCACGTTGCAAGGCTTCCCACCACCCTAGACGTACTTCTATAAATTGAGTTGAGCAACACCTTCCACATTTGTGGTCCCTTTCATCTGTACCAATTATCTCCACAAATTCCATACACTTTCCTTTTGTTTACCAATGTGCAGACCCAAGAAGGATCAAGTTCCATCACTATCTCACACTTCATTGTTTTTTTTTATGGCGTTTAATTAACAACTTAATTTTTCATCAAAACTATCTTGCTCCATGAAATATGTCTAGGTAGGGGCAGGATGTAGCTAAAATATAATTAACTTTGTGTGAGTGGTGGTGGGTGTCTCTAACCTCATTTAATTTGCTTGACTTCTACAATTATGTAACTAACTCTGCCAAAATTTCACTAATTGCATTAAACACTAAATGAGTTCCAAAACTTAAACAAAAATATCGATATTTTTGTTATATATATATATATATATGGCTAAATTGATATTACTCTTCACCCTCTTCTTTTTGTGCGTTTGTGAATTTTATTTCATATGTTAATTAAATAGATGGAATAAATCTCTCTGTTATCTTTTTTAAGAAGGATTAAAAACATGTATAGAAAAAAAATGGAAATACCCTACGCCAGCGAATGCGAGATCGAGGAGACTTTCATATAATAGTTGAATCACTTTCTTGGAACTTATAGTGGTTGAAGATGTGCAATTGATTGGTTGAAGTTTAGAGAAATAAATACAGTCATTAAATAGACAAATTGTATAGTATACTTCATCCATTTATATTTATAAGACTCAATTTTAAAATTATGCTTGATCATTTTTATAAGACTATAATATTTTTTTAAAAATAATTTTTAGAATAGAAATATCCTTAATTAAAAGAAGAAAGAAAATAAACAAACCATAGAAGAGAGAAGTATTAATGATAAGTTTAGTTTTGAAAAAATTATAAATTTAAGATAAATTTATTGTTATCAACTAAATTAATCATTTTCCTTAATTTTGATGAATTAGATAATTGAGTCTTATATATAAGACAAAGGATGGAGTACTATCTTAGAGTGGGGGATCTCTCTAGCAATCATGAACATGTGTAGAATCCAAACCTCTAATGCAATATAAGCTTATGTTGTTGAGTTAAAGATATTCTCCCTTTAAATTATTAAGTGAATTTAGAAAGAAAAAAAAACTTCTAGCTGCGAAATCTAGCCA
Organism: Glycine tomentella; assembly: GCA_007407185.1. Classification (NCBI taxonomy): domain Eukaryota; kingdom Viridiplantae; phylum Streptophyta; class Magnoliopsida; order Fabales; family Fabaceae; genus Glycine; species Glycine tomentella. The sequence goes on from PYAF01001177.1 coordinate 1,530,045, forward strand.
AATGAAAATGGGTATTACAAATATATAAGTTGATGAATAAACACATTAAAAGTAATCATAACACACATACACATTCCATTTACAAGCTCCATTTTTAAGGTAGGTTCTCTATAATCTCTAGACACATACATGTTAATATGCACTTGAATCTAAACTTCCATGCAACATTTTGTTTTTTATTAGCATGTTGTTGATGTCTGGTATATTTGGACTTTGTTGACAACTATTTTTTGACAAGAAACTTAACTAATTGTCTCATTTAAGTAACCTAAACTCAGTCTCTCACAGTCCAACATTATGTTGGTAAACATTAATACTTGTATATATACACTAAAATTCATCATTAAATAAAAAATCATTATTACAAATTAATATATATGAATATAATATCTCTAATATTAATGATTCACCAAAAAAAAATCTCTAATGATAATATTAAATAATGAAATGCTTATAACTTATTTTTAGGTAACCATGTTATTGGTGTCAAGTATACATAAACTTTACCAATGACTTATTAGAAAGAAAAAAAATGAGCGACCAAAAGTATCAGTCGGAAGCTAATATACTTTGGTTGCTAAATTATTTTGCAATTGAATTAGTCACCATCAAAACAACTCAGGAAATTACTTTCATTGTTTTTAGCAACCGATAGTGTCGGTTGCAAAATAGAACAAGGATGATATTTTTTTTATTTAGACTTAAATACATTTTTTTCCTGCAATTTAAAGCTTTTTTATTTTTGACCCGACAAAAAAATCATTTTAATCCTTATCAAATGTATTTGTTTTATTTTTGTTCCTTAAAGTATTTTGTATGTCATTTTTTTTCATTGTTCAAAGTATTTTTAATATTCAAAATTCTATCTAAAACACTTTAAAAATGAAAAAACACACTATGAAAAGACTAAAATGAAAGAAAAAAAGTAAATTATAGGAATCAAAATATATTTAAGTCATTTGTTTATATTTTTTACAGCGATAGCAACTTAAATATTCAGTCACAAAATATTTAATAGTAGTAACACAACTGATAATTTCGATAATATGTAGTTTCTCTTCCAAAATATTTTTGCTACAGAAATAGCTATTGATGTCACTTTGACACGTTTGCCATTGACTCAACGGTCGCCTATTTCCGTCGCTGAATTTCTTTCATTTTAGACTAAACAGTAGCGGTCGCTGAACTTAGCCTCTATTTGCAATTATTCAGTCCCCAAAGTTCAATCGCTAAATCTAACTTTTTTTAGACTGTTATATTTAGTATACTTTTACATTTATTTTATTTTTAAATATCTTATATAATTTTAAAAATTAAATATAGGCCTGGAACCTGAGTATTAATTTAATATTTAATGTTATCAATGTAGTATTAATATATATTAAAAAGACATTATGAAATAAAAATTAAACATTACAAATTTATTATATATATATATATATATCTTAATTTGTATCATTAATTTTTACTTAAAATAAATTATTTCGAATTATATTAAGATTAACTCTATCTAAAAACTCCTCATGTTTAATTATTATTTTTCGACAATATGTTTAAAATTAATAACCAAATTAAAAGATAAAATAGACTTATATAATAATAACAATAATAATGATGATTTCCCTTAATTTCTATCTTTTGCAAAATAGACTTGAACTTGAGCATTAATGTAATATTTAATTCTATTGATATAGTATTTATATTGTTAAAATAAATTTTTAAACAAAATGCTTAATTACATAATTTGTCCCCATGATTTCACCATCTTCCGAATTTTTCCCCCTTTATTTTATTTTATTTTTGCATTTTGTCTACATATTTTCAATTTTTGCAAATTTTGTTCAAATTTGATAAATAAGAAGTCAACTTCAGTTGTTGGATTCACTTACAAATAAAAAGATATGCAATTTTTTCATGTTATTCATGTGCAAAGATATGGACCTACGTCAAAATTTACAATGATATTTTTAGCGTCGTTGGAAATTAAACATCTTGATGGATAAGGCAAAAACCAATACAAAAAGAACTGTGAATCCAACAACCATAGTTGCAACCACTCGCAAAAACTCATGCTTAAAACCAAAGTAATTCCCCAAAAAGTCTTCTACAGGAATACTTCTTCCATTGAAATCAATAATGTCTTTTGTATCTCCAAACTGAGAAACCAACAACCCATGCATACAGAGACAAAGATAGTGGATTTGCCCAAGAGTACCATCTCCACCATATTGGAATCCTCTGTTAGTAAAAGAAAAGGAACTTAATAAATTATGAATTCCTATGCTTATTCAAAAAGAAGAAGAAAATGCACTATGTAACATGAAAAGGAGCTAAAACATACTAACTTACGGATCGTGGAACTATGAATCCTGAAAAGAGATTCCATAATGATGCACTCACGAGTAAAGCGGAAATGGATAGGGTTGGGGTGATGGCTGTCAACACTTGGCCATAATAGGTAAAATATAGGAAGGTGAAGAACATGAAAAAGAGGTACCGAAAAAATTTAGTAAGACTCCACTCATAACCAACCATAGAGTAAACTATAATGGCGTATTCCATAGTTTGTACAATAACATAAGGGATTTCAATTAGAGCCTGCATGAAAATATGAAGATTAATGAGGAAAATTAATTATTTTCATTGATGAAAGTAATTAAGTGCTTAAATAAATAAGATACTTCTTGCCTGAGCAACAGCATATGCCAAGGGTGAATACATTCCAGCAGCCACTACTACAAAACAGCCCTTTAACATCGGTTATTTTCGACATTTGACATCGGTTTTGATCCGATGTTGAATCAGGCGACGTTGAAAGTCTGCATGTTAACATCGGTTTTCAAAACCGATGTTAACCAAAGTAGACAACATCGGTTTCCATCCGTAACCGATGTGGATACATGATAAATGACAACATTAAAAAGTGTAAAGGTGGCTATAACAACATCGGTTTCCTTTCAAAACCGACGTTAGTTAAGACAACAACATCGGTTTTACAGGAAACCGATGTTGATTTTGTATAACAACATCGGTTTTACAAAGAAAACCGATGTTGTTATACAAAATCAACATCGGTTCTATTAGGAAAACCGATGTTGATTTTAGGTAACAACATCGGTTTTCCTATTAAAACCGATGTTGATTTTGTATAACAACATCGGTTTTCTTTTGTAAAACCGATGTTGTAGGGTGACATCAACATCGGTTCTCTTTGAAAACCGATGTTGTACAACAAGTTTACATCGGTTTTTGTTAGAACCGATGTTGTTTATTTTTTTTTTTTAATATTTTCTCTGTTTTTTAAATATTAGCAGTTCTTCAACCTGCAAATTAAAAAATACAGATCCAGGCACAATACATTAAATTAAATTAATATTACAATATTCCAATACTGTCACTGTACATAAAAGAATTTGCTAAGCTAATAGATACACAATTGTTTTGAAAATCTAATAAACCACCTAATCTACTAATACATTATCTCTAATCCTAAGAAAAAACTG
>PYAF01001177.1:1533647-1550294 GCA_007407185.1 Glycine tomentella
CACAACATGCTGCTAAGCTCATTACTCAAGCTTGCTTCAAACATGGCTTCTTCCAAGTCATCAATCATGGAGTTAGGCACTTTATACGTATTAGGCATTTTATCAAGCACTTGGTGGGCAAAATAAAGGAAATCACACTAATAACACATTCAACCCAACATCACACACCAAAATGCTAATGCAAACACATACATACTTGACACATTCAACCGAACATCACAGTTCATTCGAAGATGGCGAGGTTAGTTGCTACTGACCTGTGAAGTCGCGCGCGTCCTTTGCTTCAACTGCTATCGAGCTGCTATCGAGATTGACAAAGCTACTGGAAGATCGTCAGTGAGGTCAAGTGAGAGAACAAGCAACAGCATCAACAAGCAATGGCGACTGCGAGTGAGAGATGAGGAATGTGAAAACGAAAACAGGGGCGCGCGAAAGTGAAGGGGAAACTCGTCACCATATATTTATTATAACAAAAACAACATCGGTTTTAATAGAAAAACCGATGTTAACGTATAACGTTAACATCGGTTTTTCTTTAAAAACTTAAAAACCGATGTTAACATAATAACGTTAACATCGGTTTTCATTTAAAAAATTCAAAACCGATGTTAATGTTATTATGTTAACATCGGTTTTTCTTTAAAAACCTCAAAACCGATGTTAATAGAATAAAGTTAACATCGGTTTTAGAGTTTTTAAATGAAAACCGATGTTAACGTTATACGTTAACATCGGTTTTCATTTAAAAACTTTAAAACCGATGTTAACAATGTCTTCTTAATTACAAAATTGCCACCGCGTTTTCGTTAACATCGGTTCCTTATAAAACCGATGTTAACTTAGCGATGTTGAAAGCAATTTTTTTAGTAGTGAGCCTTTTCCCTATAGAAGACGGTTCGTTCTACACTCACCACTGGTTGCACTGAATTGCAATTCTTAACACCAATAAGCAAACAAGCAACATACATAAAGCCCATAGAATTAAAGAGATCTTGCACCCTATCCCTGCAATTAATTGATCAATGTGAAAAGTTTAAGAACAAGTGGAAAAGCTAATTTCCTAGAGTCCTGGAGTTTGATCTTACATTTTGGTGCCAAGTTTCCAATACATGCTCCCAAGCAACACGGCAACAAGAGTAGTGAAGATAAACCTTATGGCATTGTATAGCGGATTACGCCAATAAGACCAATGCTGTTTCCATAAGCAAGCCATGCATTGGATAATAAAGGACCTTGAGTACTTTGTAGGAAAACAAAGGTCCTTCGAACCAGGGGCTGGAGTGCTTAAATCTTTAATAATAGCCTTGTTTCTCCTGAATTTTAATGTAACATATTCACATCAGCAAACTATGAATAACAGCTCACAACAAAAAATCTTATGTAACCTTCTGCCGAAGCAAGTTCGGTTATTTTCCTATTTTATAGTTTGGTTAGAGTACATAGAAATAAAATACCTGTATAACTCTGAATTTTCGTACACCTCGGAAAAATCAATCCCCAACTCCTTTTCTTTCCCAGGAGTTGTGATTTGCAGCATCCATGTTGCTGGGTTATAGCCATCTTCAATATTTCTGACACCTTGAATTTTCTTCATGACAAAAGTAGTGTACCCAGGTGGAAATTTTGCCATCAGAAATTAAAACATGGTCATTGCTCTTTAATTGTATTGAAATTTTCATAATAGTTCTACCTCAAAGTATCTGATTAAATGCAAAGAACGACATCCAAGAGGTCCTACACATATCTCTTCCCCTCCTCGCTTCATTAGGAAGAGCTGCATTTTATTTTAAAGAACAGAAATCATTATTAGAAGCTTGGAAATGGAATAAATTAAAGCAAGATAAATATTTCTACACTCTTTTCAACATTCTATATTATGAATTAAATTTGAAAAATTATATGGTACCCTGAAAAATTTAAGGTTTTTGATATTGATATTGAGCAAATCTCTCCTCTTTTGTGTGCCTAAACCCATTCAACTATTGGCCCAAAAAATAACAATACCAAAACCTTTAAATTTCTGTAGGTACCATAGCATCCCTTGTTAAATTTTACATGGTTTCACTCAAAAAAATACATGGAGGGTCCATGTAAAATTCATCCAATAATAGAGAAATGTTATAAAGAAAGTGTGAAATAGTTTGGTGCTAGCCTTACTCATGAAACAATTGCAACAGTTTTTAACTCTGCTAAATTCACCTCATCAAATGATTCAAATATATCAATGCTGGGCTGATGAATAGTACAGACAATTGTTCTTCCAGTGTCCACTATGTTCCTAACAGCTCTCATAACAATAGCAGCAGCTCTTGCGTCTAGCCCAGAAGTAGGCTCGTCCATGAATATTATAGAAGGATTGGCCACTAGCTCAACAGCAATAGTCAACCTTTTGCGCTGCTCGGTGGATAGACCATTAATGCAAGGCAATCCAACTATTGCATTCCTTATTTGGTTCAGCTCCACAAGTTCCATCACCTCCTCAACGAACAACTGTCACCATGATCCAAACTTTGATAACTTGCACAAATAATTCAACGTCCTATTAGGAAACATGGGATTGATACCAACCTTAATGGTTTCAGCATCAATTGCAGCAGACAATCGGAGCCATGCTGAATAGAACACGGATTCATATACAGTGACATAAGGAGAGTGGATGTCATTTTGTTCACAGTATCCAGAAATGCTTGCAAATGTTTCTTGTTTCTTAGGATAGCCAGAAATTGTTATGTTGCCACCAATATATCCCCCCGTTTTCCTACCAGCAAGTACATCTAACAAAGTTGTTTTGCCGGCACCAGTGATGCCCATTAGAGCAGTGAGAATGCCAGGCCTGAATGCTCCACTGACACCCTTCAAAAGAACCAACTTATCCTCAACAACACCCTGCTCCCTCATTTCCTGCAAGTGCACCGCAAGAAATATTTAATTTAATACCACTGAGCGTTTAACAATTAGGATTTCCAATTTGTTTACAATATATATCACCTGGGGCATGTCAACAGAATATGTTACTTCATCAAAGGTGATGGAATATGGTTCAAATGGAAGAATCATTCCTCTTTTCTTATATTCTTTAGTTTCCACTGAGCTTCTTCCACTATTCTCTTCATCGCTATGAGATTGCTTTGATTTAACAGTTTGATGCTTCTCAAGTGCTGCACAAACAATATGCATTAGTATATACTTTAAGCTCTTATTTTGCTATAAAACATTAAGGTAAAGGACCTCACGGTTCAAGTAAGTGAGAGCAAGCATGTAAGCGATGTTATGCAGTATTGTGAATCCAATCAATGCCCCAGCACATATCCAATACCAGCAAGACTGTATGAGAAACCCGCGAGATTTCAGAACTTCAACTCCTAGTGGTTATGTTGAGTTTGGCATAACCTTTCGTAGGAATGAACTCATAGACATCAGATTATTCTTATGTGATAAGGAAGAACAAAAATGAAGATATAGAATAGTGAAAAACATACATGTCTCCATGACTTCCCTAGGAATTCATTATTCATTATGCCATTTTGTGCATACATCAACAGTGATATCCAAAAGCCACATATCCACCCTTTTCTTATATTGTCTGTAAAGATAAAGAAAATTAGTAGTAGGGTTAGTCCAGAACCATAAATAGTATCTTTGAGAAATAACAAAATTTGTATTTGTTATCCCTTGAAGAAGACGTCCATTGCTTTCCCTCTCAGCATTTTATTACACATGTAAAAGAGTTGAGATAGACAAAATAACAAACAAGTGTTTTAGAAGCCTTTGACGTTTATATCAAATTGGTTACATTGTAAAGTCATGTTGAGATATGTGAGGAGAAGAAAAGAATTGAGATAGACATGAGCAAACTAAGTTTAAATAGACAGTGTGAAAAGATTAATACTTGAAAAAAGGATGAACTGTTTTTGAATGAGTTCAGAGGTGAGTAGTTAAAAGAAAGTGAAGTTATTATCTTTCTTTACCTTTTGACAGGGTGAAGCCACCCAATGAAATAAGTATGAGAAATGAAAACGACCCAATTGTGCCAGCCACTGACTGTTCTCTACCAATTGCTCCAAGTAATCGAAATAAACCTGAAGCCATTTGGTTGAGAAACAATAGAAGGAGGAATTGCCTAAAGAATCTGCATTAAGTAGGCTTCATCAAAGTTAAGCCATTTATCACCTGGCCAGTTTTGCTGACTACATGTAATGAAAACAAACATATATAGCTCTTTTCTTTTACCTTCCAGCATCTTGATCATAACCGATGACAAAATAGGTGAGTACACCCAAACACCTACTTCTGCAATTGTTACAGGGATTTTAAGGATCCATGAAGGAAGAGCATATGCCCATGAAGGGAAGAAGTGAAGGTCCCTTTGCTTGTAAAAAATGGGAAGCCTCGCTACTGTCATGGTAAGTTCAGCAAATCGATTCAACATAATTAAGACAGTACCGTAGAACAATGCACCTGAATAAATGCCTCCATCAGCTACCGAATTTCAGTGCATTTCAGTCAGCAGGAAAACGGTCATGGTAAAAATTGCCACCACGGCAACCTTAAACATAACAGAAACACTTCAGTAACGTATCATGAAACTAAATTTGAAAAAACTCATGTTCAAACCTACGTACATGGCTAAGTTTGAAGATGTATTAAAACGAATTGCGCTTCATGAGTAAATACTCTCTTGATAAGCAAGTTTTGAACAACTCCCACTTTCCCAATCCATACATATTGATTGCCAAAGCAGCTGGATGGCTCTTTGACTTGTCAAATTGAGTACAAAGCTCATTACCAAGGCTTCTCCCAACATCAGATGATTGAAATGCATCTGCAAACTCTTTGGCTGTGATAAATCTATAAGGCTTTTCTTTGTTTGACCAATATTGCTCTTGATCTTTCATTGATGTTACCTTTAACATTGTAGCCAAATGTACACTCTATTTTAACCCTACAGATAAGTGAAAAGGAAGATAAATTTACAGACACTTACTTCTTGTAAAAAGTCTGCCACGTCTTTCCTCTCTGGACATTTAAAACCCAATGAAGCAAAAAAATTTAAGCACACGATCACAGGGACCCTGGTACACAATGTGACTATCAGAGAGTAGAATAATGTCATCAAAAAGATTGTAAGTCTCTGGTGCTGGCTGCAGGAGTGAGATTACTGCGGTTCCTTTGAGAATGTGAACACATTGCTTGAGAGAATTCACAATTTGGAAAGTTGTTGAGCTATCCAAACCAGTAGATATTTCATCCATGAATAATGCTCTAGCGGGACCAACCAGCATTTCCCCTGTATTAATAAATTTATAATTGTTGAGGAAAATAAACTTGATGCATTTCAAGATTAAGGCCAAGCCTATTTCACCTGTTGTAACACGTTTCCTTTGTCCACCAGAGATACCTCTTAACATTGCATTTCCCACAACAATATCTGCACAGACCTCCAGTCCTAGAATCTGAAAATATAAAGTGAGTAAAACTAAAATTAGCACAATTTAATAATGACTTTATGAATATCAGAAAATTTGGGTGAATGAATTTTACCCTTAAAATATAATCCGTTAACAGATTTCCAGTCTGGCCTTCAGTTGCTACAGACTGAGAGACAAGTCAAAATAGTCCAGCCACTTAATTAGTTATTTAACATTCTATTTGTAAATGGAAAAGGAGTAGATGATGCACTCATCTTCAATATCAAAACTAAGTTGCCACTTAGATCAAAACTCCTCATCTGATTGTCACCAGTGTAAGCACAAATTTCAATTAATTAAAATGTATGTTGTAACTATTTATAAAATGATTTCCCTCATACCTTCATATAGATATCAATATCTGGATCGGGGACGATATTTTCTTCTCTCTCTCTTCTAGACACCTCTGTTAGTATATCTGCACGATGCAATATATTTTTTATTTTAAATATCAACTTCTGTCGTCATAATTGAATTAGACTTAACTACGAGAAAAAAAATAGCAATCCTGTATATGAACCAAATCCATGTCCAACACCTTGGAATCTGGCAGAGTAGGCTACGGTTTCTCTGACGGTCATTTCTCCAATTTGGAGATCATTTTGACTGACATATGCAGCAGTTCGCTGGGGAACAAATTCATTCATCCCATGATCATTATAAGTCACGTTTCCATTGAACTAATCACAAATGCACATTTTATTAGACTAAGGTTCACCAGATAAAAATAAGACAAAAATGTTAAAATCTTAATGTTAAACACTTTTATACATATAATAACCTTTAAGTTTGGATCAAGTTTTCCAGCCAAGGCCAAGAGGAGTGTGGTCTTTCCAGAACTTGGAGGGCCCAAAAGCAATGTCATCCTGGAGAGGAGCAAATATATTAATGTTATATTGTTTTTCAAAGGTGTTAGCTAACTACTACAGTCTTGTTTTTAGTGACATATATTATGCATAAATATATCTGCATTATTACCTGGAAGGCTTTATTATTCCACTGACATCCTGGAAAATATTCACATTTTGCCTTCCACTTCTAAGGATAGAATTCAACAATCCCTTTACAAAAGCCAAAAAAAAAGGGGGAAATAAGTATTTAGACTCTCTGTTAATGATAATATATATATATACACACACATACATACATACACACACACATATATATATAACAGCGTTCTGTAATATTTACCTCTACTATATTAACCATATAGTTGGTGAGGGTGGGCATAGCTCTGCGTCCTACATAAACATTTGCTTCAACATTTAAGTGCTCAAATCGAACTTCAATTGTAGGAATATCAACTCCAACTCTGATGTCATTCAATAAGTGAAAAAAAAAGCCATGCATCAGTTCATTTTTAAAGCACAATAAAATAGTTATAAAAAAAAAAAAAAAAAGTTGATAGTGGAAATAATTGTCACCTATCAATTCGATTCCTGAGTTTTAACAAGAACTTCTCATTGTCCACTTCAGCATTTGCAATGAGTCTTTCAAGCAAAGCTCTCCTTTCTTGCAACCCAAGTTTGTGTATATCAGTTTCACTGACCTCCCCTTTTGGATTAGTCAACAAACCTTTCCGCAAACGTGAAACCGTGGGAAGCTTCTGAATTGCAGCCCATTTGAGAGGTTCTTCATCATCCTCTCTATGGAAAGAGTTGGAGAAGTTTGAATCAGCATCACTTTTCCTCCCAAGTGATGAACTACCAACCCCAAAATCCCTCCTACTTCCTGCTCTGAAAATTCCCTCACCACCCTCCATTTCCACTTCCTAGATGCAACCAAATAGTACTTAATTATCTTATTTGACTAAATGCACAATGAGACAGATTGATGGATTATATATATATATATATATATATTTATAGTGTCAATGTGTTCCATTTTTACACGTTTACATGTTCCAAGTAGTCTTAAAGATACATGCGGTCTTTGAAAAAAATAAAGGAGTACCTTGGTCAAAATACAAATTAATCTTTACTTTAAAAAAATAGAAACAAAACTTTATAAAGAAAATATTAAATTGAAAATTAAATATATTTAATATCTTTTTTGACAAAAATATATTTAATATCTTAAAAATATAAAATATATTCAATAGTTGTCAAAAAAAAAAAGAGAATTAATAAATAATGCCGTTGTACCAAGATTTAGAATTAATATAAGAATAATTTTATATCCTCTTCCTGATCTTCTCATTTCTCTTGTATTAAATATTGAATGTTTTTGTATTTTTAAGATGTTAAATGCATTTATTTTTCATTGAACACTGTTTTTATAAGATAGTAGGAAAAATTATGGGAGAATTAAAATTATCCTTAACAAGGATCTTCAAATTCTATTAAGTTTAGATTGTGATATTTTTGATAAAGAATTTAGATTGATACATTGTATACTAAAGCAACCAATGATAAATAATACATAAGAAACACTGTCATTAAGATCGATTGTTACTAGGCTCATAGCCAGTTCAGTTGATTCATTGGATGTGTTCATAAACTCAGTGCTGATGACTTGAGCGATTTCATTAAATTGGAATTAAATCGGGTGGAATAATATCCATCTGGGCAAACTGAAGTTGTCCAGTGGTCCACTAATTAACTTGTTTTGCATCCCAAGGCTTGTTGCGGTGAGTGAGTACACTGTGGTCAAACTCTTATGAAAAGTGTGTTATGAAGAGTGTGCCTGCTATCTACTGTGTCCAAGACATGCTGCAATGAGTGAATACACAGTGGTCATATGTTATTAAGAATGTGTTTGTTAAGAAAGAAAGAAAGAAAATAAAAATATATATAGGTTATAAATGTCACAGGGACCTCTTGGGACAACATCTCCAGGGCCTTGTAGCAGCTAGCCAGTTTTAAGTTGTCCAAACGCAAATGCATGTCACATTGTGATTGAGAATAATTGTTCATGTGTAACTCTGCATGTTGCAGGTGATGAGTAGGGCTGCTCATGATTAGGATATAATATAATATTCCTTATAATTGTCAAATTCTTAATATTTGTTTTAGTCTTTGCCTTTCATTTTCAGGTGTCTAATTACTATTATGAACTTATATGAAGAGAACAAGGTAGTGCATATATTAAGCTTGCAGGCTAGAATGTAAAATATTATAAGTGCCTACTGCCTAGTTTGTCTCACACTACATCATAATTTACAAAAATTGAGTTATGTACCTTGTTGAACCTCTGGCCCAATTCTTACACTTAGACTTTCATGATGAAGGGCATGATGCAGTTCTGCCACTTGCGAATTTGTGCACTTAAATAATAATGTTCCTCGATCAATTAAGTTTTTTGGCTTGCTTATCTGATTTCAAAGCTGAGTGTACTGCTGGAAATTATGTGTGGGATAAAGGTGATGAGAGATTGCATATGTAAGTTTTGATGCTATAATTTAAATTAGGTTTATTTGTTAATTGCTTAACACTTGCTTGTTGTAAGTTCCAAATGAGAAGCTTGTTTGTTCCTTTCTCTTCACTAGGCTGTCACTTTTTGGTTGTTGAACTAATCAAATTCACATCAATGCAGATAAGCGTAATGGGGATAGTTGCAGAAGCCATCAAAGGCCAGACCATAGAAGCTGGTTTTCTTGACGGGACTTGCAAAGGAGCTGTCACCAGAGCCATTGCAGCACTAGAATTGATAAATTTTGCTGCTGCTGAGAATTCACTGTCTAAGGTAATACTTCAAGTTCCATGGTTTGGCATTAGGATAGATTCAAACTCTTGTAAAGATATTTTTTGTATTCTCAAAAGCTCTAAAACACCTTGTATTCAATAACATGATTATATGAATCTATACTTCAGAGTTCATATAATCATATATTCATGTTATTAAGGAGAGGTACTCATTAAATAAATAGTGGAACTAACAAAAAATTGTGACTTTCAATAAATTTTCTTCCAATAATTGAAATTGTTTCCAAAAGATTATATTGATGGCATTTCTCCAATAGATTTATTAACAAATATATTCAAAAGTGATATTATATGATACTCTTTTAATTAGAAATAAGAGAATACAGAAGAGTGAGAAACCCATTTTTTTCTTGTACCAAAAGTTGAATTTCATTCTTAACGTCTTTGGAAATTAAACATCTTTATGGCAATGGCAAAGATCAATGCAAAATTTACTGCAAATCCTGTAAGTACAGCTGCAACTAATCCCAAAAATTCATGCTTGAAACCAAAGTAATTTCTCAAAAAGTCTTCCACTGTCGTACTTCTACCATTAAACTCAATATGGCCTTGTATATCTCCAAACTCCGATGTCACCAACCCATACAAAGTCCAAGCTACTGGATTTGCCCAATAATTCCATCTCCACCAGACAGGCATCCTCTGCTCACCCATGCCCCAAAAAGGAAAAAAAAAATAATCTTGTCTTAGGAAACATGGAAACGAAATGAAACACAAATACAATACGACCCAGACACATAGATATGACAAAAAATTTAAATCAGAAGACTCGATAAATCACAAGAGACAATTCATGTTTTACAAATGAATATGAATCATGATAAACATATATAATAAAATGTTTATCTAATTACTGTGACATTTCAATCCAAATTGTTATAAGAATTTTAAAAAAAAATCAAAGTAAAAAGTTACAAAAATGCATCTAGAAGTTATTGAAGTGTCATATCTGATACAGTTACACAACAAAAAATTGGACCTCTTTCAATACACTCTCTACCATTAGTTTAAAATGACAAAATTGTGTGTGTTTCACTCCTTATTTAATGCTCCTCACTCGTGATTTTTTGATTTCCAATAAATTTCAATTAATGGTAGATAATATGTTGAAAAAATGTCTTAGAAAGTGTGTTGTTAGCATTAAGTAAGAAGCTTCACTACAATCAAAGTTAAAACTTACTGGTCGTGGGATTATGAACCCTGAGAAGAGATTCCATACTTCATAGAATCCAGAAGAAAGTATAACCGCAATGGATGGGTTTGGGGTCATGGCAGCAGACATCATGCCATACTAAGTAGAGGAAGGTGAAGTACATGAAGAAAAGGTAACAGAAAAATTTAGTAACAGTCCACTCAAAACCAATCATTGCAAACACTATAACGCTATAGACCACAGTTTGTAAAAGAACATGAGGTAGTTCGACTATGACCTGCAAGAAAATGTGAAGATTGGAAAAGTTAGACACTGAAAGAAATTATTTACATGTGAGGAGTTAAAAATTCAAGTCTCTAAATAACAAATTACTTGCCTGAGCAAAAGCATATGCCAAAGCTGAATACATTCCCGCAGCTTTTTCCCTATAAAACACTGTTCTTTCAACAGCCACCAACAGTTGAGCTGAATTAGCATTCTTAATGCCAAGAAGAAGAACAGCAGCATACATGGATCCCATGGCATTGAAAAGATCTTGCTGCTTTTTGCTGCAATGTATATGGAAATACACTTTTAGAAAGAGCTAGAAACATGAGTTTGAGGCAATAAATTTTCCTAGTTTTCAGTTTGATGACTTGATCTCACATTTTGGAGCCAAGGTTCCAATATATGCTCCCAAACAACAATGCAACAGCAATTGTGTAGAGAAATCTTAGGGCGGTGTAATGATTATTGCGCCAGTAAGATCTATGTTGTTTCCATAAGCAAGCCATGCATTGGGTAATAAAGGACCTTGAGTACTTTGAAGGAAAATAAAGGTCCTTTGAACCTGGGTCTGGAGTACTCAATTCTTTAATAAGTTCCTTGTTTCTCTGAAATGTAGGCCACATAAGAGTTTTACCTCACCATTCCATACTTTGAACAACTTATAATAAAATTATAGCTTTCTACTTTCTAGGCTCTGGCATATTATTTTCCTGTTCAAGAGTTTGATTAGACGTCAACCAATTGAATATACCTGTTCAAGAGTTAACTCTGAATGTTTGTACACCTCAGCAAAATCAATCCCCAATTCCATTTCTTTTGCTGAAGTTGTGACTTCCAACATCCAGGTTGCTGGATTGTAGCCATCCTCAATCGTACGGACACCTTTAATTCCCTTCATGGTAAAAATGTCCACAACAGTGAAATTTTTGCTAAGACAAAGAAGCAGACATGCACTTCAATATCTCCTAATTTTCGTAAGAGTCTTACCTCAAAGTAACTGATTAAATGAGAAGAATGATGTCCAAGTGGCCCCACATATATCTCTTGCCCTCCTCGCTTCATTAGAAAAAGCTGCATTTAGTTGACAATAAAAATAATAGAAGAGAATAAAAATGTCACAATTTTTTACTCTGCTTATTTTACCTCATCAAAAGATTCAAATATATCAATGCTAGGCTGATGGATGATGCAGACAACTGTTCTTCCCGTGTCCACTATGTTCCTAACAGCTATCATAACAGCAGCAGTAGCTCTTGCATCTAGCCCAGAAGTTGGCTCATCCATGAATATGATTGAAGGATTAGCCACTAGCTCAACAGCAATAGTCAACCTTTTTTGGCTGCTCTGTCAATAGACCGTTAAGACCTGGCAATCCAACGATTGAATGCCTTAGTGGGTTCAGCTCCACAAGTTCAATGACTTCCTCAATGAACATCTGCCACAAACCATTGGTCATTTCAAAACTTAATAAACTGATAAAACATTCAGATATTTTTTTTAATAACACTCCAAATGGCACAATTTATATATATATATATATATATATATATATATATATATGAAGTGTGCCAGAAATCCCTATGAGGGGAAGATTATGCATGAATATAGGTAACTAATTCTGAAATTTGACTTCTCTAAAGTGACAGTTGCATTTCAAAACAGCGTACGTATCATATCGCCTCTTTAAACAAATGAATGAGCAAGGGTAATATCATCACTTACGAGTCTCTATTGTATAACTAAAAGACAGAAAGAAAGAAAATAATCAAAATATGATATGTAATAAATGTTCTGTGAGGTATGTTGTCCAAACTTTTTTTTAGGAAGAACTTAATTTCTTTGAGCACTTTAGGCTTCATTAGTTATACATAACTGATAAGAGATAACATGTATTTAAACATGTCAAGTCACATGTTACATCGGAATGATAGCTAACATGACATGGTTTGATGGAGATAATTATGAATAAAAAAAATATTTTAAAAAAGTGGTTTTTAAGAAAAATATTATGATTTATTTATTTTTTAAAAATAATAAAAATTATTTTTAAAAAAATAGAGAAACATATAAAAAATACATATTTTCTAAAAAAATATTTAAAAAAATAATTTAAACAAACTAATCCTATATCACCACGTTAAATATTGACAAAAATCACATTTTTAAATAGTTTAAAGTTTATGAAGAGAAAATCTTATGAATTTATTTTTTTAAAGATTAAAAACATATTTAAGACTATAAATTTTAAAAAAAAATATTAATACTTAACTATATTATTTAATATTTACAAGATTTGATAGAAACAACCAAGATAGTAAATACTTATAATTAATTCAAAAAGAAATTTATAGTGCATCGTCTACATTTGGTCTTATGCATTATGATGAGGTTTTACTCTCTCAGTCTTGCTAAACTAATAGTAAGCAAACATCACCTTTTATGATTTTCTTCCCCTTATTCTACTAGCCGGTGTCCCTACTGCTTACAGCCTCAATTAGACAAGTATCAGTTATCACCTGCCATCATTTCCCCATTAAACAAATGGGAATGGTGACTTAATTGGTTATGTCTTCCCTTATTCTCAAAATTAAAAACAGATACACACCCATCAAATTACCATTTGTGATTGATAAAAAAGATGCATGAAATATTATATTGAAATGTCAAGAATAAAACATTATAACTTTCTTATTGGTGTTGTGGAGTTGCTTGAAATTAGATGGTGTCTTTTGTCATTCCGGACCACAAGGAGAAGAAAAATAAATAACAAAAAAGAAGATGGCGATGTCGTTCCTAAGTTCGGGTGTGGTCTCAAAATAATAATAACAAATTAATTTAGTTAATTATTAAAGTTACCTAAAAGATATATTTTTTTTATTGGTCATGATAGTATGATAGTAGTATGAAATATCTTTGGTCGAAAGTGATAATTAATTTTTGTTGGAAACTGTGAGTATACACAGTATGTATATTTTTCTCCTAATACATATTTATTTCATACTCAATAATAAATAAAATTCAAATTTCAAATCACTTGATTAAAAAGAGACAAGCTACTAACAATGATAATTTTTTATTTGATTTATCATATTATTAAAATCATTAATTTTTAACAATTATTTTAAAAATCACATTGAAGGTAATTTTAGGGTAATTAACAGTATAAAAATAGCTAAACAATTCATAAAAAAAATAATAAACTGTTTTATAATACAAAAACTAGATTATTGTGGACGGTAGGTTTGATTCTGGAATAAGAGTTGGACTGAACAGAACAAAGAATAAAACAGAAGGGAATAGGGGGTTTTGCTTCCTGCAGCTCCCAAGTGTAAAGAAGAATGGAGGAGGAAGGTGAGATATACGACGGTGCTCGAGCTCAGTTCCCTATCTCATTCGGGAAGCAATCGAAGCCTCAAACCCCTCTTGAAGCCATCCACAACGCGACACGTCGTTCCAATTCCAATCCCAAAACCGCCAACGACCTTCCTTCTATCTCTTCCTCTTCCAGGGAATGGCTCAATTCCCTCCGCCCTTCCAAAAACCCTACTCCTCCTCCACCGCCACCCGAACAAGACGATGAACCAATGGTGGGACCGCCCCCTCCTCCGCCCGCAGATGCCGACGAAGACGACGACGGCGAGATGATTGGTCCGCCCCCGCCCCCGCCGAAAGCGTCGGAGTCCGAAGACGATTCGGATCAAGACGAGGTAGGGACCCGCTTCCGGATTCCCCTCAGCAACGAGATTGTACTCAAGGGCCACACCAAGGTATTCCCTTCCTTCCCTTCTCATTCTATCTATATCGCCTAAGTGCAGAAATTATCGAGAAGAACAATAATCTTAAAGAAGAACAATAAGCGGTGCCTGCTTGGCCATGGTAACAACTAATAGAGCTATTTTTATTTCCAATTCTCAAGCTTTCAGATGAGGTAGAAGTGCTATCTGAGAAAGGGGAGAATACTAGGGTTTACGGTTTACACTATTTTTATGTCATACTATGATATCATGAATAACTTTAACTTTGCTATAAGTTGTGGGCTGCGATTAATTATTTTTTTATGAGTGGGGTTGCTACAAATGAGTAAGTAGAGAACTGGAACCAAGGTTTTAAATTGCAGTTTTCTGGTTTTGTTTAGTAGCATTCCTCGATATTGCAGACTTGTGTGGCCAATATGGCCCATTGGTCCCAATTGCGGTCACAGAGACTCCAAAAACCTTGATGGTGTGACCAAAATTGTAATTGTGGACCGTTTTAAAAAACCATGACTAGAACCCTAGAAGACAGACCCCAACTATGTAAATGAGCAGCTGCTGCAGGTATTCAAAATCTGAATGTGATGGGAAAGGAAATTAGTTGTGGTAGGAACTAGGAAGTAATTTATCAACAATTAACATTTATCCATTTGGGCAATTAACAGGTTGTGTCAGCTCTTGCTGTGGACCACACGGGATCAAGAGTGCTTTCTGGAAGCTATGACTATATGGTACGAATGTATGATTTTCAAGGAATGAATGCTCGTTTGGAATCGTTTCGACAGCTGGAGCCATTTGAAGGTCATCAAGTTCGCAATCTAAGCTGGAGTCCAACTGCAGATCGCTTTTTGTGTGTGACTGGATCAGCTCAAGCAAAGGTAGTGTGTGGCATCATTATCTGCTAGTTTGTTTTTTTAGTGCTTCAGTGGTTTTCCATTAACTGTGCCTTTTGTCCTTTTCTTACAGATTTATGATCGTGATGGGCTTACTTTGGGAGAGTTTGTGAAAGGAGACATGTATATTCGTGATCTAAAGAATACCAAGGGCCACATATCTGGATTGACATGTGGAGAGTGGCATCCAAAAACTAAAGAGACCATTTTAACATCATCAGAGGATGGCTCACTGCGCATATGGGATGTCAATGACTTTAAAAGTCAGAAGCAGGTTTGGAAAATTTACCTTAGTCTTCTTCCATGGTAAATTTTTTCTTTGGATTAGTTCCATGCATTGTGATTTTGTTTTTATTTATAATCTTTATATGGAAATAAAGAGCCTTTCAAACAGATATTTGGGGGTACTTGGATTTTCTTAAAATGAAACTTTTGGCTTTATACAGAAAAGTGGCTGAAAGCATCTCTTATTTGCTTCTAGTGCGTGTACAATTATTGGCTGCTACTTTGCATGTGGTTGTGAGGAATTCATTAACATTGCCTTTATAAAATCCTTCTTACTCCGTTTTATTACTTAATGGGAAAAAATTATTGCAAGTTTTGATAAATTTATGTTCTAATTTATATTTTACAATTTTCTGATGTTATTGAAGTTTTGTTGTTATCATTCGATGGTTAGGTCATTAAACCAAAGCTTGCGAGACCTGGAAGAGTTCCTGTCACCACATGTGCATGGGATCGTGATGGTAAATGCATTGCTGGTGGTATAGGAGATGGCTCGATCCAGGTATCTATCTTTTCTCGCTAATATTACTGCGTAATAAAATCAATATCTGTTTACTGATTTTAAGCTTGGATTGAAACAACATTAACTTTCTCCTTATATATTGCTTCGAATGGTCAATTAATGTTAACAGATTTGGAATATTAAGCCTGGATGGGGGAGTAGGCCAGATGTACATATTGAGAAAAGTCATGAGGATGATATTAGTGGTCTGAAATTTTCAAGTGATGGGAGAATCTTTTTGTCAAGGAGTTTTGATGGTTCATTGAAGGTAAATAAATTATCACATATGAAATCATCTTATAGCTTGTCGATACTTTCTTTATTAGACATATATTTACCCTTATCTAATCTTTCTGACTTTTGAATTATGTCACAGGTTTGGGATCTGCGCAAAACAAAAGAACCATTAAAGGTATTTGAGGACCTGCCAAATCACTATGGACAAACAAATATTGCCTTCAGTCCTGATGAGCAACTCTTTTTGACTGGAACATCTGTGGAAAGGGAGAGCACAACAGGAGGTTTATTGTGCTTCTTTGATAGAATAAACCTTGAGCTTGTTTCAAGAGTTGGCATATCACCCACTTGTAGTGTTGTTCAGTGTTCTTGGCATCCCAAACTGA
>PYAF01001177.1:1554240-1565452 GCA_007407185.1 Glycine tomentella
AAAAAAAAAAACAGTGATGAGAGTGAATGTAGAGACTAGAGACAATAGCCTAAGATTTTTTTTTTTTGAGATGTTAGTTTTTTATATTTTTTTGGATTACGTAGGTCATACTATTTTTTTAAAAAAATATTCTTTATTTTAATAAATTTCATTTTGACATCTTAAATTTATTTTTTTTTGCTTCCTTCCGCCTCCATCCTCTCGTTTTTTTTTTTCCTTTCTTTCTCCAACCCTCTCCTTCCTCTCCCTTTTTTGGTTCAAGGTCCTCACCCTCCCCCCCCCCCCTTCCTTCTTCCCCCCCCCCCCCCCCCCCCCCCCCCCCCCCCCCCCCCCCCCCCCCCCCCCCCCCCCCCCCCCCCCCCCCCCCCCCCCCCCCCCCCCCCCCCCCCCCCCCCCCCCTCCCCGCACCGCTCCCCTCTCCGCCCCCCCCCCCATTCGCGCGCTCCTCCGTTCGTTCGAAGACGGTGACGTTCCTCACCAGATCTGTTTTTTTTTCGTTTTTAATCGTTCATGATTTGAGTCTGTGTTGGTGTTGTTGTGTATCTGGTTGTTATTCTCCTCCTCAAAGCTCCATTTTTTTCTTCCTGTTACTGCAGTTGCTTCCCGCTGGAATGTTGTAGAGAGAGAGAGAGAGTAAACTATCAATTTTTTTAAAAATTGTTGCCGATCTTGGGAGTTCTTGTAGAAGAACTTGATCTTCACGTGGAGATCCAACAAAACGCTCCAATAATGGATCAATAATGGATCTTAGCAAACTTGCAAGAACACTTACTGGAGATGGCCTAGTAACTAATTACAAGCCAGAAACCACTTTTGCTTTTTGACTTCGATTTTATTCTTATGTAACCAATAACCACCCTTTAGAATATTGGCAATTTCTTAGACAAATAGCTTCCACTGAAAGAGAGAAACTGAGAAAGTGAGTGACGTATATATATTATTGATGTTTGCATCTTGTCTGATTACATCACAATGAAATGTGGATGTGGTCTATCTTACAATTTTTTCTACAAAATGAACTTGGCTTGGTATTTGTTATCTGTTTGCAGATGTGAATCTCTGCTTTTAGTTCATATAATTTGTGCTCAATTATATAGATTGAATTATTTACAATAAAACTAATAATTTGGTGAATGGTTAGATTTTTATTATTAGTCTCAAAAGCCCAAAGACGGGTTGGTTCTGTCCCTAGGCCTAATATCCAGCTTTAGTTTTTTTTAATTGACAACTTGACCCATGGGTTTTCCTTGGCCCTTTCCCTACGTTGCTTTACGGGCAAGCTCACAGGGTTTTTGGATCTAGTGGGCTTGTCTTGATGGCCCATATTGAGCGCTCTGTTTACTAATAAATCCTTACCATCTTATGCATCTCAACTCTATTGTTGCTACTATGTGATTATGAAATTGTTAATTGTGCATTTGATGGTTATCCATTCTTAGATCATTTTTTTTGTCTTCATAATGATTTATTGTATAGACTTGAATTAGAAAAGGAACACAGGAAATCAACATCCATGGATTCACAGGGCCAGACAACTTCATTGCAAAGACTTCAGAATGTAGAAAAGGTAATATATTGAAAACATGTTAAAAAAATGTCCTGAAAGTGACAGAATATCTAGTTTGTTCGATTGATTTTTGTTCTCCTTTCTGCTGGTCATGGGTAGAGAATTGTGAAGGTTTTGGAGCTTGCAGGAGGAGTCACGGATGAGCTTGCAAGCCCTGTTGGTCCTAGGAAGGATGTGGTCCAAAACCACTGCCTTGAGTTCATGCAATTAATCAAGGTCCTTGTCTCCCAGAAATCAATTTATTCTTTTGTCTATTCGTGTATATTAAGAGGTTAGCATTATGGGTGCAAGTCCCAAAAAGAGCGCACACTACCAAAACTGCACTAGTCTAATTTAAGTGGTCTCATTTAAATAATACCTAATGTTATATAAGATTAACAGCAGCCATTGTGTAACCATATTTTATTTTCTTTACATTAATCTTTTGTTAGGTACTGGTTTAGAAATTAGCAAAATCATGAAAGAAAATATAGGATTTTATTGAATTAGTATTAAGTAAAATAAAAGTTGTTCTCTGATTTCAAGAACACGAGATCTCTCCTTCATAATCAATCTCTAACTTAACAACATACCTCTAATCTTTCTCTCCCTATCTCATAATAGCCTATATTTGCCAAATTTCATTAGAATTTTAACTAAGCAATAACCCTAACTCCCTTAATTAGCAGAAATCCAATCTCATAGGCTTTTCTAACCTATTGTTCTAACACCACCTACTTGCAGCCAGCATTTCTCTGAACTGGAATTTGAACTCTGAATCTGTGGTATTGCCATACATAAATGTCTTAAATAATGACGATCTAAACATGTGTGAACAAGTAGATCAGCCTATTACTTGAGGCTCATCATCATGTTAATGCTCAAACTTGTTCTGTAGTTTTGTAAATCTCTTTAATTTCATTTGTTTTCTTTTCAAATCTTTCAGGACATTCAGGTTGCATTGCGTGATGAAATCAAAAGTGCTTGTGAATATCGTCCATTTGAGAAATGTGACTATGGTTCAAGAATAGCCAATGAGATTTGTCACAAGAAAATGGAATTTATTATGTCACAGTTGGATGCAATAAAACAAACTGTAGATGAGTATCATGCAGCAGTTTGAAAATGTAGCTTAGTTCCCTGTAGAAGCCTGGGTTACCTCCCGGTAGTTGACTTATTTGGGATTGCTTATTACTAGTTAGCATGTTGTTTTGGATGGGGGTAACAACTACCTTTGTAGAGATAGGAGATCAGTGTATTTATTGGATGATTTTATAGAAGAATATCCCAGTTTCCTGCAAGAAGAAAATGATTATCTTAGAAACATGTGAAAGTTAAGGGCATTTTTAATTTTAGATTTTTTTTCATTTTTTTTATTTGTACCTTTAGTTAAAAAAAATATCACTTTGTATTCATTTTCTTATTCCTGTTTCCAATGATTTGGGTAAGAGACAGATAAAATAAAGATTTGTATTTAGCATATGCATAAGCTAATTTATAGAAGTTTTGTCATAATTTTTTAAAAAGATGATTTTAATTTGTGCATAAGTTAAAGTTAATTTTAGTTTATAAAGAAATTTATTTCATTTTTTTCTCTTAAAAGTATTTTTGGATAAGTTTGTCCAGTGGATCTAAACATCATTTTTTTAGAAAGCCTCAGCAAAATGTTGAAGGACTAAAAATGGAATAGTCTCCATCACAGTTAACTTTAACTACTCTAGCAAATGCGAGGTATCCACGCGAAACTCTTATGTGAAGAATTGGGTACATCTCTTGCATGTGCTTCAAGTCCTGAACAAGGCATTGCTGTTTCATCAAAATCATGGAGTTGTTTGACTTGACATTAAAAATCTTTTTATTCCTTCACTTCCAAATTAGATCCAATAGATGGCAAAACTCTTAGAACCATTCATGAAGAGTTGTCTCGCTGTGAGAGTTGCATATAGGGCAGAGATCAGAATCTGTTATGCCTCTTCTAAGTCTCTGGAAGTTGGTAAGACGACTCATGAGTGCACGACAAATAAGAGACGCTACCTTCAGGATCTAATTACCATTGCCTAAACTCCAGCCAATTGATTCCTTAAAATACTCCCGAATCTTACTAGCTCCAGCCAATTTGTGATGGTTTTCAAATGCAAATTTTAGCAATTAAAAATTAAAATTCACTTAACATAAACTAAAAATATATTTAACCCTATTATTTAATTTTAAAATACACATTTAAGTATCATGTAAAATACGCATAAAATGAGTTGAATGTTTAAGAGGAAAAAAAAAGGAAAAAAATCACGAATTCTACCCTTTTTGCCAATAAAACTAACATATTAACAAACTAATATTTTACGATAAAAAGAATAAAAAAACTAGTCTAACCAAAATATCCATAAATCAATTTTATTTTTGGTTTGGGAAAGGAGTATTAGGCCCCATATACACATGACTGCTAGAAAAAGAAGGTCTAGTTCCACAAACACCGGCAAGGCTTACAAGCTTTGATTGAAATTGTAATTGTGCTCCAACAACCCGCAAACAATTAAAAAAATCTCTTTCACTTTCACTGCTGCGGCGGCTTTAGGAAACACAATAGTTGCTGCATTACAACAAAAGGAACTTGGATTGTACTTGACAACAGCGAAATAAGTCCCACATATGGAAAGTAATGCTTCTACCCATAGCACGTTTTAGGAATATGAAATTGATCACATACAGTGAATGGTGTTGCTGCCAAATCATAAGCCATCACAAACATGACAAGAGCTAAAATTTTCTTATCCCCCATTCATAAATTAGTAGACAACTCTTTTTCAGAATTATGATGTTTTGATATCAACCATCCGTAACATATATCAGTACTTATAGACCTATTTATAAGTTTTATGGGTTTTTGTTTTTTAATATTAAAGAAACATGCTGTCAAAAAAAATATACTCCTCCGTCCCTAATTATTGGGGTATTCAAAATCGAAAAAAATCGAACATAAAATCAAAAACTAACCCACAATAATTATCGGAGACATTTTAAAAGATTTTTGGATTGTGTTCCACGTGGTACAGGGACGGAGCAGACTTGGCTATTAGGGGGCCATTGATAATAAAAATAATTATTGGATAAAAATGTTTGCATTGATTTTTGTGAAAATAATTAAGTAGGAAATAAATAAAACTAAAAAGAAAAACATACTTATTAATTATTTTATATAAACCATAATACTTTGTTGGTGTTGATGTCAAGCGTTTTTAAAATTGATTTCATACCAAATGCTAATCAGGATTTATGAGTATTGCTCACTTGTTTTGATGTGACTTAAGAATGAAAATTAAGAAAATATTATACCCAAATCTCTTCATTTTGAGAGAAGTATTTTTATTGAATCTCACCAAATTTGTTTCTATTGCCCCACTTGGCCACTTCCCTCCCTTCTCAAACAAAAGAAAAGTTTGGTTCTCTTTCACACTTCTCTCCCACCTAGTAATTTCTCCCCAAAATCACCCTAAACAAATAATTCAACCCCATCCAGCTATCAATTTATACTAGTACTGTTTTGGTAACTAGAGATAAACCACCTCTACCAATTATATACCCTTCCCATACCATTTACAACACCTCTATATAAGAATAGGTTAACATGAGCGTTTGTTTGTATTCAACATGTGTTGTGCATTAAATGCTGTTCATTTTATCCAGTGTTGCACTATTACGAGAGAAAAAAAGAGTCAACGAATAAATTGTCACTTGTGACAGAGAATTGTGATATTTTAATATTATGGGGAAAATCTTTTTTTAAAAAAAAAATATTGTTACGGGTGTAAAGATGTACCACTCATTCACAGAGATCATATATGATCAAATTTTTTCCATTTGAATAAAATTAGATGCGCTGTTATATACAAAATTTCGATAAAACATAATCAGCATTAACTAAAAACAAAAGGGACAAAACAACGCTTCTCAATTATTTTACTTTCAGTCACTTCCTACTTATGTTAGCATTCTAAGCTCGAAGATTAAACCTGTAATGCATGAAACTTATCTGCAATGGGAACGAGATCAAAAATCTAATCACTAATGTGATCCTCAGAATCAGTAAGTCATAAGTATTGACAAATATGTAGCCAATAGCCACTGATATCTAGCACTGGCACAGGTTCCAAGCTCTTCCTTTTATAAAGCAAGCAGCAGAACTCTTGGCTCTTTACCTAGAAGACTCATCATCATTGATAACATTACTAAGCTTATGCTCTAGATAACTAGACACGTGTACGACATTCCCAAGAGGATTCAAAATCAAAGAACGAGCCCACATCAAATGTGCTAAGATCAGGATACGGCAAATTCAGTTCAGACGCCAAAGCATCATCTGCTCCAACCGGGACAGAGTTTTCATCGCTAAAAAGCCAGCTCTGAATATCATCGACTGAGCCAAGACCGGTGTTTATAGATCCTGAACTTTGTTGATAAGGAATGCTTTGTTTGGTATGCTCAATCCTATCTGCCTTCAATGCAGATTCAATTAGACTCACATCATGAGGTTTCTGTTGGCAAGAATATTGCCTTGTAGTTCCACTTTGGGTTACATTTCCACAAACATTTTCATTTCTACTCAGGCCAGCCACATTATTACTTGAAGGAGTATTGTTACCTTGAACAGCATAAAAAATCTGGCTACCATTTGATTGGTATGATACTTGGGTTTCATGAGCAGTAGTATAATTGCTGACAGAGCTGAGGTTATTCGGTTGAGAGCAAGGATTAGGGTACCATAAATTTTGGGGGACATAAGCATTTTGTCCATAAGAAGTTATGTTATTACTTGAAGTTCCCTTTACAGCATGATATCCGGCAAATTGCTGTGCTAGATTGACATGATTACTGAAGCCACCAGAAGCATCATGAGTAGAATGGTTCATTGGCATGGTGCTCCCAACACCAACACTGCCTAAACCGTTAAACAATGTGTTAGAATGGAACTGAGGCACTAAAGTGCTAACTCCATGTTGTCGCACCCTTTGGATGGCACGATTGCGCACACCTAGCGAGTGTTGTGGAATGGATTGAGACTGGTATCTGTTTCTCGCCAAAGTAGATTCTGACTCTCGATATCTAGCATGGTTTGTACCAGACGGGATTGTAAAGTTGGTGGCAATGGAGGGGATATTATTTGGCCAGGATACCTGGTTCTTGAAGCTAGAACGCATTGTAATTGGCGTAGAGGATTGATTTTGAGGTATGGAATTTACTGGGGAGCACGTATGTGTTGCAGTTGACATTGATGTCTGATTCGGTAACATGGAATTTGGAGACATCACACGTAAAGGCAGAATATCGTTCTGTTGGGCATTCGTCACATCACTCAAAGTACTATAATTGGTTGAAGACGGTAATGGTGCAGTCTTACCCAGCTTGAAAATTTTCCTCCATGTTCTCCATGTCTCAGATTTATCTGTTGCATGACAATGATCCATACCTAAAAGGCCAGTGACCCATTTCGGACATGGTGCTACAGAATCACACACATAACAGTAGCACTGAATGTCATAAAAAAAAAAATCATGATAATAGAAGGATAATATCAAACAGCTAATAACATGAAGAAAAAAAATTCTTAAAATTACACCGGCTCATGCATAAGTCTAAATTCTGACAGAGCCTTAAGCAACAAATTATGAACTTTACCTGATAACAGTGTTTCTCATGGGGGGTGGAAGAATAAGGAAATTTGGCACAAAGATGCCGGGGATGAGGATAGTCTCTGCATGCAATCTGCAAGTCAAAAACAAAAAAGAACCTCCACATTTAAAACTGTAGCAAAGAAAGTATGAAAATTGTAGCTTTGAGAAAACAAAATCAAAAAAGTAAATTGAGCAAATAAGTATTGCATTCTGTAGCATTTCTACTGCACGCAGATAAAATGCCGCAGTAAAAGTAAATTCCTCAATTAAATACAAGTATTGCATTCTCAAGCATACTTCTAGAAGTTATTTAACTTCATCAGAAAAAATACATCTGAATCCTAAGTAACCACCATGACATTGCAATGTAGCATAAGTATACTTATACAGACTACAGAGGATCAACTCTGGCTATGCTGTCTTCCAAACAGAGTTAAAAACATTTACTCATCCCTCCGAGAATCTTAATCAGATATTCCAATTTCAATCTTAGAATATGAATTTATTCACTAAGACTCAACATCTACATTAATAACACATTTAATCCAAGTTAATTGGAGTCGGTGGTAGATGAATTCAGTGATAAATCAGAAATAAGATAAAGAAAGAGAGAGGGAGAAGGGAAAAAAAAGTAAAAAAAAGACAAATGAGAGAAAAAATAAACTAAAATAAAATAGGGGTGAAAGGAGAAGGAAAGAAGAGGAAAAGAACTAAAAAAGGAAACAACTAAAACATAGAACTACTAATAGGTCACCAAATTTATAGCGTTTCTCCACTCCGTCCTAAGACATACCGTCTGTCAATCTATATCTCTTTGTGTTGAGCTCTTGGTAACAAAATTATCGTTCTTACGGGAGTATCCAGTGATCATCTCATGATATATGCAAACTACCTCAATCTATGCTCCTTCATCTTTTCACGTATCGGTAACACTGATACTATTCATTAACCCTCTTTTAAAAAAAAACACACATTTTCTCTCATTTCTTGAAATTCATATGGATCCCACTAGTTTGGAAATGAAATCCACAAAATGGAAAATGAGACCCACCGAACTCACATGTTTAGTAAGAACCATTAGAATTTCACCCAAACAGTTCATGCTCGAGGAATTGAAAACTAAGAAAATTGAAAGCACATTACGGTACTTCCCAGTTACCAACAAAAATCACACGCACGATATTTGAGAGAGTATCATTTAGTCCTTTCTTTCCAACTAACGATTATATAAAAATGAGAAATTTATTTTGAAAATTTGGAGAAAATAAAATACCTGACCCTTCTCGCCAACAACAACCAACTCGTCTGACTCAGTTGGCGAGTCACCATCCACGGTGGTGACTCGGCTTTCAGGGTCACCATCCAGAACCACGCAATCATCATCATCATCCACGCTTGGCGTCAATATCAAAGAAGGATTCGACTTCGACTTGTTTTCATGTTTGGTCACCTCGAGCAACACAGCAACCTCGTTCGATTCCTCTTCCGAAACGTCAAGAAACTCCTTCACCCAGTCAAAGTCAATGATCATGTTCGTCCCTCTGTTCTCTTCCAAACACGGCACTTCCTCTTCTTCGTCCGAACTCACATACAACACAACCGGCCCGGGTTCCATACTGAACAAAGTATCGAACAGAGTTCAAATCCCCGAAAAAAACAACCTTAAAAAGATGGAGTGTTTGGAACAGTGTTGCCACATTGGGGTGGAACAAAAATTGAGTAACATACAAGAAGTGCAAAAGACAACGAGTGCCAGAACAGTAGTAATAATTATAAACATATAAATATTTTTAAATAAATAAATAACCGCTTCGACGTTAACGTTAGTCAGAGGAGAGAGATGTTCAGAATCTTAAAAATAGGAAAGATTTAAATTGCAGGGCCACAAAATGTAGTCTTTGCTGCTGCTATGTGAGAAAACTGCGCAAATGGTCAAATACTAAAAAAAAAATGTGAATTTAATTTAATTTAATTTATGACCGAAGAATAAAGAAAGATGTTTGAGGGGGGAATTTGAGGATGTAATTTCCGTTTCTTTTTTTTCTTAAAAAGTGTGTGATGAAAGAAGAAAAAACAGGAAAAACCAGTTGCACACGTTAGTTATGAGTGATTGGGGCGCGTGGAAGGGGAATGGAAGGTGTTGTTTGTGCGTTACCAACTGCAACTTGAAGTCGAAGTTGCAAATGAAAATGAAGGGTAATTGCCTACTGCCTACTATGAAATTCATTCATCCCCATGCCCTTCTTTGTATCTGTGCCAACTCACCACTACTATAAAAATAGGTTTTCGTGAATCTTCTAAGCTAATCAAACATAAATTATTTTGAATTAATATATCAAAAAGATAAGAAAAAAAAAACATTTTCATCGAATATAAAAAAATTATATAATAAATAAACATACTTAAAAGACAATACAAATTTAATATAAAAAAATTAAAAAAAATTATTATAAAAATTAAGATCACTTCATTTTGACTCTTATTTTACCTATTTTCATATTGTTAAAATCATCTATAATTGAATTGAATTCGTTCTAAAATTCAAAACAAATTCTTTTTCAATATATGTAATCAAAGAATCATCAATAAATTGGTCTTCCATTCTATTTTGAAGTCTAATTTTGATTATCTTCACAACAGACAAATTGTAAACAAGATGAGTTGATGAACAAGCTGACAAAATTTAGTGAATCTTAATAAAATAATTGACAATTTAAAATCAAACTTAAAGCAATAATATGGAGATAAGAGATAAAGAAGACACAATCAATTTTAGCGTGAAAAACCCAATTGGGTAAAAAATCACGATGTCCAAATTAAGGGACAGCTCCACTATGATAATTTTGTGTACAAGAGTTCCTAGTATCCTAGTTACCTAGTCTACCCCTACACAACAATTATTCCAATTAAGCTCTAGTCTTAATTCACCAAGAACAAAGACATACTAGTATCCTTGTTTCCCAACTAGGATAGTCACACGTCTCAATTCACCAAGAAAAGAGACAGAACTGATATCCTAGTTCTCCAGCTGCGACCTCTTCTAAAGTCAAGAAGAAGAATATAATAAAATAGTTACATTTACACTTCTATTCATTAAGCAAATAGGTACCTTTAAATCCTGAAGAGTTGAAGAATCAGACTTGTCAAATGCTTCTATATGATCGCACAACAATTCTTTCAATAATGCAAACATAAGCTCTTTAAAACTCTAATATTATTTGGAATGGAATGCATACAATAAACATAAAAATATGTTTCTATTTATACTAATTTAAGGATATGATTTTAACTAATTTTTGAAAACAATCTTTAAAATATTCTATCATATTATGCAATACAATCTTAGAGATATTTTATATCATGCAATGCAATCTTAAAGATATTTTATATTATGCAATGCAATCTTCTTAAAAATATTTTATATTATGCAATGCAATCTCAAAAATATTCTATCCTATTTTTGAATACAATATTAAAAAAAATTATCCTATTTTTGAATGCAATCTAAAAAAATATTTTATCTTATTATGCAACTTAAAGATATTCTATTATATCATGCAATTGAATCTTAGAAATATTTTATCTTATTTTTAATACAATATTAAAAAATATTATATCTTATTTTTGAATCCCAAAGATAAGATAAGATGAGATGATTATGAACTGACCTTCATTCGACCCACACATTTACAATCACATCTTTTTTTATTGTCAAATTATTTTTTTATTTTAATATATATATATATATACATATTCAAATAATAAAATTTATACACAAGTAAAAAATATGATTTTTTTTATAAATTAACATAAACAGTTGATCAAAAGTTGTAATTAACAGTAATCAATTGATTGATTGTAATGAGTAATTAAATTACTAAATTAATGTTTTTAAAAATGGTTATAATATATCATTTTAATTATTAATTAAGGATAAAAATTATGAAATATATACACACATGTACATTTTTTAATATACTTACTTTACTTTATATTT
>PYAF01001177.1:1565552-1586901 GCA_007407185.1 Glycine tomentella
AATATCTATTTATATATATATAATTTATGTACATATTTATAATATCTATTTATATATTATTACTATTATTATTATTATCATTATTATATAATTTGTGTAAAAAAAATTATACTAGCAATGCATAAATTTTTCTCTTAATAATAATAATAATAATATACAATTAATTTTGAGTTAAAAAATTAGAAAATAATATCGTTATAAATACAAATGTATTAAGTGTCTTTTTTATATAAGATATATGTAGGTGTATTGCGGAAAAATTGGAAATTTGATTTAATAAAATATATATATTTTATTAAATCAAAAAAACTAATAAAATGAGAGATAATATAACTACTACGTAATAGTGGTATTTGTTCTATTTTTTTAAGGAAGTATTTGTTCTCACTTAGTTTTGAAAGGGAGTATTTTTCCCCTTTATTCCCAAGGTTTTCAAGGATTTGTCATCTCATAACACCTTAGGGGAATATTGAAAAAAATTTAAAGCAAATTATTTTTACGAGAAAATTAAGGTATTTAAATTATGACGATACAAATTCATTGAAATCCAAACTAAAAAATCTCTATCATAAAATTCTTTTAAAAAAAATTTAATAAATTATAATAATTTTATACGGTCTTTTATAATCCATAAAACCTTTAAAATTCACAAGTCTTTTATCTTAGTGCATTGGACCACTAAGTGTGTGAATCCTTGATGTGAAATTGTTTCAGCTCTATGAGTGATCTTGAGTTGGAGTCCTTGTATCCTCAATTCTACTTGAGTAAGATTATTTCAGCTTAACCAATAATCTTAGATTAGAGTCTTTGGTATCCTTAATCTTACTTGAGTGAGATTATTCCAATTAGTTTAACAAGTAGATTTAATTTTGAGTTCTTGGTATCCTCGATCCTACTAAAGTCAACCGCTGAAACATGTGCAGATTCAATTAGACTCGCATCATGAGATATCTGTTGTCAAGAAAATTGCCTTGTAGTTCCACTTTGGGCTACATTTCCACAAGCATTTTCATTTCTACTCAAGCCAGTCACATTACTCGAAGGATCTTTGTTACCTTGAACAGAATATGCATAAAAATTCGGGCTTCCAATTGATTGGTAAGATACTTGGGTTTCGTGAGCAGTAGTATAATAGCTGACAGAGCTGAGGTTATTCGGTTGAGAGAATGGATTAGGGTACACAAAATT
Organism: Glycine tomentella; assembly: GCA_007407185.1. Lineage (NCBI taxonomy): Eukaryota > Viridiplantae > Streptophyta > Magnoliopsida > Fabales > Fabaceae > Glycine > Glycine tomentella. Next base: position 1,566,741 of record PYAF01001177.1, read on the forward strand.
TTGGGGGACATAAACATGATTTTATCCATAACAAGTTGTGTTATTTGAATATCCTGTTGCAGCATGATATCCAGCATATTGCTGTGCTTGATTTACATGATTGCTGAAGTCACCAGAAGCGCCATGCGTAGAATGGTTCATTGACAGGGTGCTCCCAACCCCAGAACTGCCTAACCTGTTAAGGCCAGTGCTCCACTTCGGACATGGTGCTTCAGAATCACACACATAACAGTGGCACTACATGTCATAAAGGAAAAAAAAATCAGAATGATAGAAGGCTAATATCAAACAGCAAATAACATGAAAGAAAAAAATATTATAATTTAACCAGCTCCTGCATAAGTCTATATTCTGACATAGCCTTAAGCAACAAATTATGAACTTTACTTTGTCACAGTGTTTCTCATGGGAGGTAGAAGAAAAAGGAAATTTGACACAAAGATCCCGGGGATGAGGATAGTCTCTGCACGCAATCTGCAATTCAAAAACCAAAGAAAAGAACATCCACATTTAAAATGGTATAGATACATCTTCAATCATAAGCAAAGAAAGTATTAAATTTGTAGTTTTGAGAAAACAAAATCATATATGAAAAACAAAGTAAACTTAGGCCAGAAAATAAAAATAAAATAAAATGAGCAAACAGAAATGCTGCAGCAAAAGTAAATGCCTCAACTAAGGTCTTGATCTCTGCTACAAACAAGTATTGCGTTCACAAGCATACTTCTAGAAGTTATATAACTTCATCAGATGGTATATACATCTGAATCATAAGTAACCACCATGACATTGCAATGTAGCATAGGGTATACTTATACAGAGGATCCACTCTGGCTATGCTTTCGTCCAAACAGAGTTAAAAACATTAACTCATACCTCCTAGAATCTTAATCAGGATCAGATATTCCAATTTCAATCTTACAATATGAATCCATTCACTAACACTCTTTCAAAACACATTTTCCCTCATTGCTTGAAATTCTTATGGATCCCACTTCTTTGGGAATGAAAAACGAGACTCACCCAACTCATGTTCAGCAAGAACCATATGAATTTCACCAAAACATTTCATGCTCAAGGCATTGAAAACGAAGAAAATGAAAACACATTACAATACTTCCCACTTACCAATATATCTAATGATCTAAATCAAACTTTTGGTAAAACACCAGAAAATAATCAGTCGATAGTATCACCTAGTTATTTATTTTTTGCCCACTAAAAGGTACACAGAAATGAAAAATAAAAATTGAAATTGTTTAGAATTGTTCAAATTTAAAAAAAGGAATGTATGCAAGGCCGCAAAGGTTGGGAAAACAGTGTACTGTTTTTTGGTCTGAGGACAGATACCACGGGTGTTCCTCAATTCATTGGGTCAGAAACTAATCACGTTCACGGTATTTAACTACGGCTGACCTAAGAAAATTATACACACGATTTATGCTGATTTTAAAAGATAAATACATAATTGATAATTTACATAAAGAAAATTATTGATAAATATTAATTGTTAGTTTTGTTAATATGTTAGTAGAAAGAAGAAATTTGGATCTACGACCTCTCTATTATTTCTTTAATTATCAAGACAATCTTATAATTCCTATTATTCTTTTGTTTTAGAACATAAAACTATAAGCATATCTTTGGGGGGAGGGGGGAGAAATTAAGGTTATGTTGGACAAAACTAACTATAAAAATTGACTGCCAGTCCAATGAAAATGTAGAGTTTGACTTTTAATTTTTTAGTCCAAATAAAATGTGGATTTTTTAGCTCGATCCAATTAAGGTACAATACAGGCTAAATCTAAAAAATCATCACATAAATTAGACTTTTATAGGACTTGGACATCATTATTTAGGCCTAAATTAAATCCTAGCTTTTTGGCCCAATCCATTATGGTTCTAGCATTGGGTTGAGTAGTCCATTTTGTCATTTATATTAAAAAACTAATAGAAACTAAAAAATTAACTTGGGATTAAAAGTTGAAAAATTAACTTATTAAATTATAGATATTTAATAAAATTAGTTATTAAAATAACTAAAAAGTATAAAATTATAATAACAACAATTTATTTAATATAAAGTCTAGAAAAATGATAAAATCACGACAATTTATTTAATATAAAGACTATCCTTCTCATCCGAAATACCTGCATATGCCAAGCCCATATTTAAAGCGCCATCTGTTGTGTCTTTCCAGACAATAGTGTCATAAACCTTAATTTTTGAAAGTCATGTTCTCCGCATTGTGCTAAAAAATTACTAACAATAACCTGCAGTTCATGGCCATTCAAATTGACCAAGCCTTTGTCTTTCAAACATGTATGGGTAATTGCACTGTGGATCATCAAGATACCAATCCCATTTTACATGATGAATAAAGATCTAATTGCAACTCCCGTGAAATGCAAAGCTAATAGGACGATAGCTGAGCGATGTGAATATATGCCCAAAATTATTACCAAAATAAGTTATCTGCTGTCAACATGGACACAATTGTAACGTGATTAACTGTTGAGGTGATTCAAACATAAACCTATTTTAAGGGAAAATTTTCACTGTTGTTTCTTCTTGAAAATATATAATCCGTGATATAGATTCAATAGACTTAGAAGAACTGGGTATGATACTCCATTTAAAATAAATCGAGAGTTCAATCATTCTATTTATAATGAGGGAATGCACTTTAAGCATATAATCTTACAACATCTTGATCAATGAGTTATCCCACACATAAACAGGAATTGTTGTAACTGTTGGTTTTTTCTTAAATTTAGGGTCATCAAAATTAAATATGCCATCCTGGAAGGAATTTACATTGTATTTAGGGTCATCGAGGCTGAAAGTATAGCTTCCCAACTTTCACATTATGAAAACATAATTAATATTTTCAATTGAATATAAGGTCGTCAAAGCTTAAAATTCAACATCATGAATAAAATACTGCGTGCATGTAGCAAACTAGCATCAAGGGTCATATTTCGAAATAAAGAATTTCATTCATCTTACAATTTCTAAGAGTCGCTAATCCCAAATCAAAATTCTGAACAAAAAGTTCATATTGTAAGAAGAGATTTCACATCAAATGTTACACTGAGCATCATTGATAGTCATCAAATATCCTATCAGGATTTAAAATTTCAAAATAAAGAATTCAATTCATGTTGCAATTGAATTGTATTAAGGGTCACCAAATCCAATACAAAATTATGAACAAAAATTCGCATTATAATTTTGATTAGGGTCATTAGAGTTGTCGAGAGTCAAATTTTAGTTCAAATTAAAGGTCATTAACAATCATAAAAATTCAAGTTTCAGAATTAAATTCCACGTTATAATTCCGTTTAGATTCATTGCAAATTGGGTCACCAATGATCAATTTGAATTCATAATAATGAATTCAAAAAAATTGTTCAAAATTATGAACAAATTTCACATTATACTTTAGATTAAGGTCACCGAGAGTCAATACTGAATTCATCAAGAATTCCAAAATTTTATCAAAAGTATGAACAAAGATTCACATCATAATTTTAATTAGGGGTCATCGAGGATCATTTTTGAATTTGATTTCAATATTCTATTCAAAATTATGAATGAAAATTCCAATGTAGTTACAAATAAGATCACTTTGGATCATTCCTAAATTCACAAAGAATTCAACATTGTGTTCAAAATTATGAACAAAAACTCAAATCGTAGTAACTCTAAATAGGGTTACTAAGGGTCATTGTTGAATTTTCAAAGAATTCTAAATTCTATTGAAAATCATGAACAAAAATCGTAGCTCCAAATAAGGTGATGGTGATCATTCCTGAATTCACAAAGAATTCTAAATTAAGTTCAAATTATGAACAAGTAGTTCCAAATAGGGACATTGAGTGTCATTCTTAAATTCATAAAGAATTTCCAATTATATTTATAATTATGAACAAATAATCAAATCATAGCTCCAATAGGATCATTGAGGTTCATTAGGGTTTGAACTAATAAAGAATTAAAAATTTTGAAATATAGAACCCTTATGACCACAAGATTTAGGGTCATTATGTCGTTCATGAAAAATTTAATGTTCTTGAATAATAAAAAATGAGAAAATATTATATTATTGTCGCAAATGAAAACACTGTCAAAACATCGTGCCAAAACACCCCAAATTATGACGAACGCACCGTTGATTCTAGCTTGGGTTTACTCTCTCTTTCTCTCTAGTCTGTGAACGAAGCTAACAACTCGTGGAAAATCAAATCTCCTGTGTGATCGTTTTATAAGTAGGGTAAGCCCGTGTGGGCCTATGTGGGCTTGAGTGTGTAGTACAGGTCCATTTATAATTTGTAACTTATATCGATAATTCTTATGTTTTAACTTTATTTAAGTTGATTTTTTTATAATAATAAAAAAAAACTTTCCCCCTATATTTATCGTGTTTCCTTTTTTATTCGAAAAATACCAAGGGATTTGTATTCTATTTTTATTTATGTATGCATTATTATTATTATTACAAGAATAAATTTAAAAACCAATATATTGAGCTTGTTTCTTTATGCTTTTTTTTTAAAAAAATAATAACATAAGTAGTTTCTAATTTTTTTGATATGTTTGTCTGAACTTTCTTTTTTTTAAATATTTTTTTTTTAAGAAGCAACTCTCATGTGCTTCTTAAGAACATACTTTTCAAAATCATATTTTTGAAATTTAAACAAGCTGAACCATTATATGGAAAGTGAAACTAATGATAGAAAAATTGAAATAGCAGATTTTGTTTAAGAATTAAAAATAATTGGAAATATTTATTAAAAATCTGCTTGTTTTATTTTTTTCCTTTATAGTAATTAAAAAAACTAAATAAAAACTTTTATTTTACAATGTAAATATTTAAATATAAAATGGATTCATGCTTTGATAAAGGTACATAGTAAGCTAAAGGTCTAGAAAGGTCTAGAAGTAGAGCTTGAAATACTTCCTTTGGTGAGCTTTAAAAGATTAATGACAAGAGTTAGAACTCAAGCACTTCAAGATCACATCCAAGAACAGTATGAAGAAGCACACTAACTCAAGGATAACAAGAACTGGATTTTAATGTCTCAAATTCAATTTAATTCCATAAATTCTAACACTTGTTAGTAGCAAAAATAGTTGCAATAAAAATACCTTTAGAAGCATTTGTGTAAAGCATTATAGGTGCACTTGTGTGTAATTGTTGGTTGCACCTTAAGGCTTTAAATACTGCACCTTAGGCATGGTTTGGGTCAGCCAAGAGTCACTTTCATTTAGCTTGCATTAGGCTTCTAAGTGTGCACTACAAGCTTTATTTGCATTGTCATTTTAATTTTCATTTCCCTTGCACTTGCTCTGTAATTTCGTGGCCTATATAAGCTGATCCAAAACTAAATGTAACTAACTTTAAGTTCATTAATACAATTCTGAAAATTGTGTGAGAGTTTCTCTCTTGTTCTTGTGCAAAAATCTCTTGGGTCTTATCAATGGCTTCTTAATGCTATTGTGGCGATTCTTCCTAGACATATTGGAGAGCTTCTTCATGGTGTCTTCCACCTTCATCCCTAACTTTTCTTCCATATTTCATTGTTGTCATTAAAGAAAGCTTCCTGCCAAGGTTTCACGTGAAAGCTTAGACAGTTTGTGTGTTCTTGAAGTTTGCTTGAAGATTGGATTTCATTGCAAGATAGATTTGAGAAATTCTTGTCTAATGGGTTTAGACATGCATCATGTTTCATCTTCTATCTTATGTTTTGAGAAATACACATAGATTGATAAATGGTGTGCAAAGCCCTTATTTTTTATTTTAAAAAAATTATTCATTTGATTTCTATAGTATCATAAAATTTACTTTTTGACCCATATATTAAAAATAAGTCATTTGTCTCCAATCAAACATTTTTAAATTCCTTTTGGTCCCTAACATTGCACAAACTTTATTTTTTTCATCCTTGCCATTTTGCAACGGTAGGGACCAAATGAGATCCAAAAGTGTTTGTATAAGAATAAAAAAAATATAAGTTTTTAAGTGTACCAATTACAAGATAAAGTTTGTACAACTATAAGATTAAATGAGTGGATATTGTAACTTTTATTTAGTTATTATGCATAGATTTTTTTTTCTTTCTGAAGACTTATTTATAGTACTTGAGATTTAATACATACAATTTGTATACACATTGAAATATATATATATATATATATATATATATATATAATTTCTCTTAACTTTAAGCTTATAAGTAAACAAACTTACCTGTTATTGTTCAATAAATAAAATCGGAACCTCAACAAGGAAAAATCCATAACTTGGACCCAATCTGTCAAATTAAGATAATGTGTTGACCCAATAATCAAGCTCCAAAAGTATATAGCAAGAACCTTCCAGTGGAGGATAAATCTCATAACAGTCACAACCAAAAATTAATTAGAGCTAGCAATCCTTACAGGATTTACCCTGTGAAGCATTTCTCATGTCACCTCTTGAAAGAAGTAGAAAATGATACTAATAGACCTAAGGTACTCTCAAATTTTTACCCTCTACTCATATTTTGTATTGGAGCATCAAACCCTTTACGGATGCATCACTAATTCGATTGGGAAAAAAATCTTTAAACATCAAAAATCAATTGATTCCTTGAAAGAGATAAAAAGAAAAAAGAAAAATATTGATATAATAAATGATAAGATGCATTAGGAAGAAAATAAAAAATAAATAAAAATGTTGATGGAATGTTTGATATTTTAAAACTAAATTTAATTTGCGAAAAAATAGAGATTTTGTCAAAATATTCTTTTTTGGACTAACAGAGTATCCTTTAATTAAAGTTAATGATTAATTCCTCAAGATACTAAAATTCATTTAAAAGATTAACCTCTTTCAATATATGTTTTATCATATGCAAGAATCAATAATCAAATTATGATTACATATTTAAATTATACGATTATCTACCAACTATGAACAATGTCACACACCTTATTTAATTTTGTCCAAATATTCTACTCCGGAAGATAGGTACTCAACATATATAATAAATCATAGATTTTTCTAATATCTTATTTTTATCTTTTCTTACATTCGAAGATTTAAATCGTTTATCACAGCCCAAAAAATAAAAAATAAAAAAAAATCCTTTATTATCATGCACATGCAGTGGCCATAACACTTGGTCCGATGAATTAATTAAAGTTGGCTTGCGTGCTCGGGGATTTCTATAAGAGCCCCGACAAGTTTGGCAAAACTGGGAAACAAATGGAGCAGTGTCTGATCACAATTAATTCAAGTTGAGGACCATGCTCGTAAAATATTCTCCTATGTTATTATGTTATCTTATGTGTTTTTGTTGACTTGACACGAGTAGTTTTTTTTGTTTTTTTTTTTCATTCTCTGTTTTTTGTTCAAACTCCAAAGGTTCTTTCTTTCATCTTCCTTCCTTTCTCTTCCATTTCTATATTTAGCAACTCTTCTCTCTCTCGCCTCTCTCTCGCTCTGTTCTGTCTAGGACAAGGACCGAGCCTCCTCAGGAACCACGAAAACACAGGTACATGCGTGTTTGTCACACCAAAAACCACCTGCAATATTGATCTTGCCTTTTGAATTTTCCATGCATTTACTCGCTCTTGTTTCCGTTACAAGCAATATGCGTTGGAGGGTAATGCTTTTTCGTTTGCCTCTTTCATTCTGAGCATTCTTTTTCCATTAATGAGAATAATATTGGCAGTTCCATCATTAATGAGAATAATATTATTGTTCTATGTTTTAGAACCAGCAGGTTGGTGCCCACTATTGTTCGGGTGGAAAAGTTTGAAAGTTTAAAAGGAAAAAAAAAATAAGGTGGAATCTACCTGCCCAGAGGAATCAGTTGATGTTTTGATCGTCAAATCATATAAAAAAAAACGTTTTTTTTGTGAGAAAGAGAAAGGAGGATCCCTGGAATAAATTTGGTGATAATTTCCATCTGGGGCATTCTCATTGGAATCAAAATGTGGTAGAATCATCAAATTCAGTGCAATGATCCAAAAGGGCGGTGTTAGAGAAATGGTGTGGAGGCTGTAATTTGATTATTGAAGTGAAAATTGAGAGCATGATGATGAGCTAGGTGCTTAAGAAAATATGGACTCAAAAGAAGAGGCCGAACCTCATGAGGATAGGCCAACATCGCCAATGCGGGTCCTGCAGCAGTTATCTGAAGGAGCATTCAGAGTTGCTGGGGAAGCATTTCACAATATGTATTCTGGTGGTGGGTCAAGCATGCCACAAATGGGGCCTGGTGCACATAGACGATGTCAAAGTGAACTTGTTACTAGAGAAGGAGTTCAGCGTAATAATAGCTTTCAGAAATTAAGATCTCATGTGCACAAGGCTTGGCGGTGGGGTAGTAGATTCCGCGAAGAAGTTTCACCTGCGAGTGTCAACCCTGAGGTCATGGCCAACCAGAAACGGCAGTGGTATCGGCTTCATCCTAAAAATCTGGTATTCAATTTTTAGAATCCCTTCATGTGCTATATTTATTTTTGAAAATATTCCTTGCCTGCGGAAATAGTAATGCTCTATATTGTACAATACAGTAGTACAGTGCTATCAATGATGCTAAAATTTTCAATAAGTTGGGTTACTTCATGTTTCACCTCAGATTAGAAAATCAGTTTCCTCCCTTCAATTACTTGTTCTTCATTGTTTAATCAACAAAATCTACTACTTTGTTTAGACAACTTCTTTGTCCTCTAGGAAATTTTAACTATTCTTTTAATTCTTTTGCATGTTTTAGAAAATATATTATTTCTGCATGCAATATTTTGATGTCAAATATACATCACCTTAGGGAATTGGTAGCAGTTGTCTCTCTATATAATCTAGCACTATCAGAAAGAAATTAGAGCATGAGCATTGAGCCATTTAGGGTTTTGATTGTTCTTATATTCGTATAGTGAACCATGCCATACTGGTTTATGAGTAATGTCTATACTGTTAATGCTAAAAGTTATTTTGAAGGTTCTTCATGTAGACTTGTAATGTTAACAATGATGCATTATTGCACTAACTTGTAGGATGTGTCTTTGTGTACCATACACATATTTGTCAGAAATGTAAGCTTCCAATTTGGTTAAGTAAGCCACTGTGAATATTACTGTAGGATTGTGTAAACTATAAGGAGCCAGCATCGCTCTTTGAACATTTTGTGATTGTGGGGCTGCATCCAGATGCTAATTTGGAAGCCGTGGAGCATGCATTTGCAAGAAGGAAAAAGTGGGAAAAGGAAAAACCTGCATTTCTAGATTACAAAATGTTACAGCAACAAAGGCCACCAGAACCAACTTTGGAACCTCAGGTTTGTTAGATATCAGTAACACATTCATTTTATACAACAATAGCTTTATCCCACTAGATGAGGTCGTCCACATGCGTCATATGATGATGCCATCAGGCTTGGTCAAAAACCAAGATTTTAAGAATATTATTTACCATGAGATTCCTTTCAACACTTACATTTGATTGAAAAGGAAATTTTATGAGAGAAAAGAAAGAAAGTATAATTTAGGGAAGGATAAGATATCCTCCAAAACAGAGGAAATAGAAGGAAACTTAGAATAAAAGAGATAACTGGCTGTCCAGTCTCTGCATTTCAGAAACAGAAATTTAAATTTAAATTTGTCTGTTATTCTCTATAGATAAGATTTTAAGGTCAAATTCTCAAGAGTGTTATAGGCTAATAGGTGTTGTGCATATCTGGTGTCTGGTTCACAGCATTTATGAAAGATATTTAGGAATATTATATCTGTATTTTGATGGTGAACGGGAATTAATTGAGTTACCATACAAATAATCTCTGTAATCAAATAATTTGATCGTAAAATTTCTGAGCAAACAAACTATAACTGACTCTTCCTTATTTATATTTACAATTTAGTTTATTGCTATGGATCAATAGGTTCTTTGCAGCTGATACCTTTTTGCAAACATGCAGTTACTGTTCAAATATCCTCCTGCAAAGAAGCTAACAATGCGTAAGAAGGATTTAGCTCCCTTTTGCTTTCCAGAAGGTGTTAAGGTCTGTTTGATGCTATTTTACATACTCAGAGCTGTCAATTGTTTTCTTTCTTTCTTAAACACTGTCTTACAATTGTTTGCATTTGGAGCTACAAAAATTGGTCCTACCATCATTGCATGTTGCCCTTGCCCTTTCCATGATATGTAAAAAAAAAAAAAAAAAAAATACCCCATTGCCCGGAGGTTTCACACTATGCGCAGGTAAGGGGGAGGGATATTGTACGCAGCCTTATCCTTACATATGCAAAGAAACTATTTCCAGATTCGAACCCATGACCAATAAGTCACCAAGACACAACTTTACCACTGTGCCAGGCTGTTTCCATGATATGTAAATGACAAAATAAAATTATTTGATTTCTCAATGAATAAATTGTTTGATTTATCTTGGATTTAGAAATTTCTGTTATCTTTTTATCATTACACTGCAGCATATGAACATAATTTATACCATTCCCGTATGTGACGTAGTTGCTTATTCAATATTATGATGATATGGCAAGGGAGAGCAAGGAATTCAAAGATGCAGTTGCCTTCACAAGCAACATTGTTTAGCAAGTTTAAAGTTAAAAAGTGGGGTCATCAGGAGAAAGAAACTAAGGAACAGTATCTGCAATAAAGTTGCTCTAACTCTATTGAATCTAGAGAAATCTCACTATATTGACTTACATACATAGGTTTAGCTTATTAGGATTGACTGATCTTATTGCTTTTAATTTGTATGATTTCTTAATTATAAATAAAAATTTCCCATCTTTTATTTTTGGTAGAATTTGGCATTTTGTTACTAAGATAAAAATAACAGTTTTGATAAACAATAGGTCTAGTTAAGTTATAACATCTGATTTTCCACAAACTGTTTCATTTGTTTTTAAGTGCTGATTTACAGGCATGGTTGTTGGAGAGAACTCCATCTCTAAGCGAACTAAATGAACTTGTCTATGGACAGGTATGCCACATCGATCTCAGTTCTTTTTCATGAAAAAAAATGTTTTTTCTTTTTTACAAGCTAGTTAAAGAAATTTATCATGTAGTGTTTTAGATAATAAATTTATACTATGTAAACATAACTTATTACTTAGTCTAAGTGCTATGGCATGCATATGCAGAGAAATGTTGAGAAGGCTACATTTGATGATCTTTCATTTTTGTTGCAGAGAAGCATTGACTCAATCCAATTTTTATTGTATAATTAACCTTCCATTGAGCACCTAATACCTTTGCAACTAAAGATAATATTTATTCTTTTTTCTTTTTTGCTGTTATTCTCTACAGGAGCATTTAGGAAAAGATGATCTTTCATTTGTCTTTACAATCAAGGTAATTTTTGTATTGATATCATCTATCGACTTTAGTCTGTTAGCTTGATATGGTAAGTGATTGTTCTGTTGAACTCTTATTTTACTTACTTGTACCCTGGTTCACTTATGCTAGATCAGATTATGCAAGATTCCGTGTCTGTGAACAGTTTCTGCATATTACTATTTTGAATTTCTTTTTTGAGAATTGTAGAGTCAGCCAGGAGGGGAGGGGGTAACTTATCTTACAGTATATATTTTTTCTTAGCTACTTAGTATTTTTCTGTGAGATAAAACTTCAGAAGTATATTTCTAACAATTGTCTCAATGGTTCAGATTCTTCAGAACATTTGAGATGCTAAAGAGCATCCTAATGTTATAGTTCAAGCTGCGAGTGAGAACAGGAGAACCAAAAATAAACTTGAAAATTGTAACATGGTCCCTTATGGACAAACAAATAGGAAAGGATGGATTAAACATAAACTTACTGCATACCTTGATTCTCATTTATTTCTTACAGTAATATTGCTAAACACTTTTATGTGTACCTTGATGTCTTGATCAGGCAGCAGACAATGCAACACTTTATGGGGTTTGCTTACATGTGCCTGAAATTGTTCAGAGGCCCTCTAGTATCTTAGGCATATCATCTCCTTTTTCTCATCCCTCTGGGGCATGCAGCCGTTTTCTGGTTTCTGCACCTCGCTGTTACTGTCTTCTAACTAGAGTTCCTTTCTTTGAGTTACACTTTGAGATGTTAAACAGGTTAGCATTATTGGCATGTACTGACTTACTTTTCAGGGCAAAGACATGCTTATTATCCTTTGGTTTTCCCTAGATCCAATAGAACTTATTATGCCTTTCTTGGATGCAGTCTCATTGCACAAGAGCGCCTGAATCGGATAACTCAGTTTATAAATGAGGTCACTCTCACTGGAAGCACTCCATCAACACCCAAACTAGATGATCAAATGAGTTCAAATGCTAACTCCCCGGATAGGGAGTCATTCAGTGACTGGATGGATTGTGCAATACCCCTTGATGCTGCAGCTGTTATTACTGCTGCTGCTGCAGGGATTATATCTGATGATGAAATCATACAGTTGTCCCCTAAAAGATGGGATTCTCGCTGTCAATCTCCTGTAAGTGTGACCGCCAGTGATGCTTCAGATTATTGGCAGGTCAGGGATATAGACAAGGATGGCAGGAAGAATCTGCAAGATCATGATAATTGTACTTTTGGGGCACCAGAAACTCTTGGTTCTATAGAAAGAATGCATGGAAATTGTGAAAATGACAAAGTTTCTCCAAAAGTTGGAACACCTTTTTCTGCTCGGAATCGTGTCTTGGAGCGACTTGGAAGTTCCGAATCACTTTTCAGGTAACAAATTTATAACTACAATATTTGTTTCAATATTACTTTTGGATAGACTGTCATCACTTTTTTTCCTTCAATTTATTGTGCTACACTTATAGCAATTATGGAACGAAACTTTTTCAGTTTGATATAGTTCATCCATCTGTCTACTTTGTTTGTGTTTTCTTCTTCTTTTTATGACATTTAATGTTTACTTCCTATTCAATTTCAATACCATATTGTTTTCATTGGCAGTCCAGTTAGAAGCATGGCATCAGAAGATGAGGACGATTTTTTCTCAAACAATGAAAGAGATTATGGGGACGAATTGTTAATAGAATGGGCCATGGTTAGTGTAAAATGGTTATCCATTTGTTTTGCATTTATTAAATTGAGGTGATGTTTGATTGGCATTTTACAAGTTTTCTATTTTTGTGAACGGATTTGATAGGAAAATAAGAATGATTTGCTACAGATAGTGTGTAGATATCATGCTGAACCTATTCCACCTCGAGGAAGTGAATTTGTCTTCCACCCTCTTGAAGATCTACAAGCTATTCGGTACATACGACATTCAGTTGCTTCTCTTGGCTTCGGGGATGATTGTTCAAATTGTTCTGAACCAGCTCTGGTAATTTCTTAATTGATTTTTAACACAATACTTATCCAAAAATCATGTACACTCCTTACAACTATGCTTGGTTAAAGGACAATGCAAAGCTGGCAGCTGCTGAGGAAGCCCTGTCATTATCAGTCTGGACAATGGCAACTACTTGTCGAGTTCTGTCCCTTGATAGTGTAAGCACATATTCCAGTTGACATTCAACAATGTTAATGTTTGTATGAACTCAGAAGTTCTTTATAGAAACCATTTCCTGCAAGCTGAAAATCTTTTAAAGCTATTATTTTTCCTCTAATTTCTATTTTACTGATCTTTTATGCAGAAAATGATTTTCAGATTAATTTTGCTCCTCTCTCATGTTTCCTTTTCCTGTTGCTGGTGTTTTTTTTTTTTTTTTTTTTTTTTTTTTTTTTTTTTTTTTTTTTTTTTTTTTTTTTTTTTGCTGTTTAGTTATCCTAGTTCTTATACTGGATAACATTATTGAATTATAGCTTGCATCCTCAGTTCCTAAATTACTATGTGTAGTTTAGGGGTATACTTTGGTTCAACCCAAACCCAACAACTATTTTATATCCTCTAACTAAAATGAACCCGAATATATAAAGGTAAAGAAAAGAAAGAAAAATATATCATTTGTATCTCCCTGAACATTTCCATTTTCCCTATGTTTTTCATTCACATAAATAAGCAGATTACTTGTGATTCTATATTATGTATTATCCCATAATCAGAAAAGGAATGGTGCTGATAGCATTATTCCTTACCACTAGCAGAAACAATTTGTCAAAGAAGATGCTTTACTGTGTTTTCTTTGCATCATGTAGACTGTTACCTATGGCCCCTGCCTTTCCACTTCCTATTGAAGATTTTGACTCATTCCATTTATCCACGATGTTTCTGGTAGGTGATGGCATTAATTACAGGAGTGTTGTTGGAAAAACAGGTGGTAATAATGTGTCCAAATCTGGTAAGTCTTTAAAACAATCATAGTAATGGATGCCCATCGATTTTCCTTACAATGTTGTAGCTTATTACTTAGTTGCTGTTGTTGATTGATTTGGATTGATGCAGAGGGGAATTATAACCTGACTTTCATTTTGACAAATTTTGACGCAATGCAGGGTGTTCTATCTGCCACAGTGCTTTCTCTGATTCCCATGATTCGCCCATTTCAGTGGCAGAGTTTATTGCTCCCGGTGAGTCGGTGGATTCAACAAGCCATGTTTCAGATTTTCCTTGTGGCATTGTCAATGTCACTTAGGACTAAAAATATGTTAGCTTTGCTTTTCAGGTTTTACCTGGGAAAATGGTTGATTTTCTTGATGCTCCAGTTCCATATATTGTGAGTTTCATTTTCTTTAATGTTTGCAAAATATGTTGTCTCAAATTATATTTGTTTTGTAGGCTATTACTTTAGTGTAGTATTCAGGGTTGCTTTGTGTTAACTATTACATTAGTATATATACTTCATTCATTCATGATATTCTCCTTTACCAGTTATTTTTTTTTTTTTGGCAAAAGGGAGCTGAATCTAGGAGAAAAAGAGATTGGCATCCTAACTATGTTGGCACCCCAATCTCTCAACTCCAAACAGATCCAACTCAGAACACACACACACACACACACAGATATATATATATATATATATATATATATATATATATATATATGAATAAGCAAAACAGAATTACAAAGCAATTGGATTCTCCCTTACCAGGGTTAATGATTGATTTTCTAGGTTTTTGATTTGAGAAATTGATTCATATGAAACTTAAGATCTAGCATTTATATATGCATTTTGTGTAATCTAGAAATTGACATACAGCTTGTTTTTCATCTTACACAGGCAGTGGGTTAATATCATTATGTGGAGATGTACTTTAATTCCAGTGATCACAGTTAATTTTTTTCAATATCGATGTCTTTGTTGCTTTTTAGTTTTTAGGATGTGTGCTTACTTCCAATTCCATTTTGAATTGATAATGCCTTTGCATTGCATTGAGGGTTAGTATGTTTGTGAATGATACCCTGTTCTGAAATTTGAATGAAAAAATGAGACCAAAATTAGGATTGGATTATAACTTTCTTTGTTAAGTGTTCATACATGGATTATAACTTTCAAACTGAAAATTTTGTCACCATGGTTATCTGTCATTTGTGAATTTAGTTCTTTTTCTTTTTCATGAATAATTTTTTTAAAAATTTTAAAGAATGGTCTCCTTGTTTATCCAATTTTCTATTGTTCGTGCAGGTTGGCATACAACATAAACCAGATGACTTGAATATGAAAACTAAGAATCTGGTTCTTGTTAATATACCAAAGGATCAGGTTTGTAATAATGTTTTAAAGATAATTACATGTTATTCCACAAGATATGTGGGGTGTCTGTTGGAACTAGTCACACTTAATTTACTTTGTCATATCTTTGACTATTTCTAAAATGTTTTCTAACCAAAAGATAGCATATACTGTGCCATGCAGAATTTTTTGCTCATGTTTCTCTTCAAATTATTTTTTCTTTTGTGTAGGTTACAATGTGTCACTTACCAAGACTTCCACGACATAGAGAGCTTCTCTCTCAGTTGACTCCAATTCATGATAGACTTTCAAATGAAAGATCAATTGCTAGAAAACATCCTGTACATAGGTGCAACGAAGTCCAGGTTTTTTAAGTTCTCATACTTAGTTAGATCTCTCTCTCTCACACACACACTATTTTGGAAAAATACATATTAGTATTTCTTATCTATGAATAATCCATGCTTCACAAACTAGCACTTTTCAGCTTCTAGCTTCTGATGCTCCTCCCATTAGTGGCAACTGCTAATTTTTACTTGTTTACAGGCTGAAGCTTCAACTCAGTTTTTGAATATAATGTGGCACTATTTGGAGTCACTTTGTTCAGATCTGAAATCTCACACGATCACTAGTGTACAATCAAATAACGACAGGGTAAGCTGACTAAGTTATTGTGATATTGATTTTTGGAAAATCTCAAAAAATCAAGAATTGGTAGTTTGCCTTCTTTTTCCTAGCTCATCCTTGATTAATTTGTTCAGGTTTCTTTACTTCTTAAAGATAGCTTCATTGATTCATTTCCTGCAAGGGACCAGCCATTCATTAAGGTAACAACCTTTTATTCTTTTATGGAAAACCACAGGAAATTTTCGTTCTGCATAAGCATTGAAATGATTGTTACATATAATTGTATTGTTGCCATCCTAGTTTAGAATAAAATTTGATTGTATAATATTACATTTCGCTTAAGCTGCAGAAAAAGTAAGAATTGTTAACATCATTGGGGGGAGAGGGGTACATTAAATATTCCTTCAGAATAGGCACATTGGAATTTATTTTATTTTCACTTATAT
Source organism: Glycine tomentella (assembly GCA_007407185.1). Taxonomy (NCBI): domain Eukaryota; kingdom Viridiplantae; phylum Streptophyta; class Magnoliopsida; order Fabales; family Fabaceae; genus Glycine; species Glycine tomentella. The sequence continues at coordinate 1,583,439 of PYAF01001177.1, forward strand.
TCCTAGTGAGATTGATGTTTGGATAAACTTCTCCATGATGAGCACTTATAGGATGATAAAATAAGAACATAAATGAATTAAAGTACTTTCATAATCTAAAATCAACTTAAGCACTTAACTTTTATAAAAGTTCTCTCATCTAACTTCTCTAAAAACTGAAGCGCATCACTTTATTTTAGCTTTTGGGAGAAACTCAATTCATTTTATCTTCCTATTTTTTGTGTGAAGATTATCTTCGTAGTTAGTTCTTCTAAAAAATGTTTATGGGGAAGTTTATTCAAACAAGGCAGATCTCTTTACTAATTACTGTTTGAAAGCTATTAATTTTGAACCATTGGCTTTGCAGCTATTTGTAGATACACAGCTCTTCACTGTTTTATCAGACTCTCGTTTGTCAAGCTTTGAGAGTGGCGAGTCATAGTCCCATGATGTAACATTATTTTAGACCAAATGGTGCAATTCATCTGTTAGACATGTTTGATGGCACTGAGGAAGATATAGCTGTTGATTTCATTGGGGAAGACCTCCAGTCCAGATGAAACTTTGCTAATTCAAAGAATCCAAGTTTTGGAATGACATAGTAAGTTGAAATGTGGGTTAAATTTTTTTGTATAATGTTAATAGTAATAGACTGCAAATGCCATGTACTAAGTCACTGCTAACCCAGAGGAAGGAATCACTGTCCCTATTTTTTATTGAGGGATATGTTCTTAGGTTTAAACTGCACGTTTTGCAATTGAGTAATGTGAGTACACACAGACTATTTGCCCTGTCCCTGTAGCAAAAGTAGTTAAGGATAAATGAACATTGCAATTATTGATATATGATTAATAGTGTCACGAGTTTATAAAAATATTTAATTGTGATTAACTTTGCCTCACAAGTTAAAAGCAACTTTGTGTCTTTACAAATAATCAATTATTTGTTCTTTTGTCTTTAATGACACTGTTTCATATTGTATAGACTTGGCATGGGGTGGTTTTGCATGAGCACAGAATAGACTCATTATTAACATAAATATTATTTTTTCTTTACACGATTTTCTTATTTTAGTTTTTCTATATGAGAATGTTTGTAAACAAGTCCTTGACAAAAAAAAAAAAAAAAAAAAAGATATCACCCTTACCGTTATCTTATGTCCTAATGCGGTGAAAGCTAATCTGATGTAGCTAATGGATATCTGACATTGTTTCTCACATGTTATTTCGTTTTGTACATTTTCTCATTTTAGTCATTTTACATAATTTTTCTGTTTATTTTAATTCTAATACAAAAAAGTAAACATGTCCTTGAAAATAACGGAGACACTTGTTTACAATTAAATTACTTCAAATGCTCCAAATCAATATAGTTCCAAAAAAAATAATCCTTATATCTTTATTATTAGGATTATAAGTTGCAACCAAGTAAACACTTAATTTCATAACCAAATTTCATTTAAATATATAGTCTCACCCAACTCATAAGAAATAAATAAGATGATTCATCTTGCTAGGGGAGAAAAATAGATACAATCAAGATTAATATTGTTTGGAAGTTTGGTAAGAGGTTATTGTTGGGAGATGAATGCATATGACAAATTCGTGTCGGATGTGGTGGCTAGGTTGCATTTGTTGGTTTCGATGTGGTCGAACTAAATACTAAATAGTAATACATGGTAATTTCATGCTGTAGGTGATTGAAAAATAAAGGTGCAACCTTGTTAAAGATCACTGTAGGAAGATTGAAGAGGTTTGACATATTTTACTTGATAGTTATAGTGTTTCGTGATATGCTATAAGAAGTGACTTATTGACTTTAAATAAGGTTGTTGTAGGCTTGTAGCTGGAGATAGGTATTGAGATTGATAATGAGAAGATGGTGTATGAGAGTTGGGAAAAAGAATGTTGTGATTTTGTTCTGTGAACTGACTTTGAGCATCAAAACCATGTTTGTTTAGAAAACGGAGGTAACTATTTTACTTCTATTTCTTTATAAGTCGAATACTTAAGTTAAAGTTTATCCCATGATTAGTCTAAATGAAACTGGAATTAAACTTTTTAAATAAGATTTTAAATTAAAATATTGTGATAGAAAATGTGATTGAAAGAAAAAATTCACTAAAAATAAGTCATATTTTTTTGACAAATATTAAAACAAGAAAATAATGTCAGAGTCGAACTGATATGAATCTTATTAGTCCAAAAAATTAGAAAAAATAGATAAAAAGAAATTCTCTCTAAGATTGAAGCAAAAACCTAGGCAGCAAACAAGAAAAAAATTCAAGCATGATGCCTTTGAGGCTGACTTTCGTACATGTCTAGAATGATGTAGAAGCAGCTCAAGTTTTATAATTAAAAAAATAAATAAATAAATAAATAAAAGTCTACCAAATAATTGTACACAAGTCCCAACTGGACCAATCTAGTTGGACTTGAAGAAACGTCCTGGAGAACTAAAATATCGTATCCTACAAACAAAGACAAGTTAAAATGTATATAAACATAGAAGAGTTAAGTTCAATTAGTTTGAATCTTTTAGATGAAATACCTCCAATATTTGATACACACACCCAGTCCTATCCACTCTCTTCTCTTATTGGACCCACACTACAAATTCTAATGTACAAATGGTGAATTTCTTGTTTTTCCTTCGGTTGTGTTGTGTTTTTTCTTTGTTTTAGGACTGTGTGTTGATATATATAGAGATTAATATAAAATATTTTTTATATGAAATCTAAAATGAAAAAGTATGTTCTGCATTAAAATCAAAATGTTAAAAAAAATGTGTAAAGCTTTTTTACACGCTAGAAAGGTCATAAAAATTTCATTAAGCACATCAAATTTACTCCGGTGACTTTATAACGTAAAATACAACAAATATCATTTGAAAATTATTTTTTTGTTAATAGATATTTATAAAGTTTTTTCATAAAAAACTAACTCTGAAAAATAAAATGATTTTCAAATAAAAATCTTAAAGGTATTTTTATTTGAAAATCGTTTTATTTAACAAAAAGATGAAAAGATTTAAGCGAATTTTTAGATAAGCACACGGGTATTACAATTGGTTTGATCAAATCTCGAGAGTAGAGGACCAACCCCACGGTTCAATAATTAAATCCACAATTAATCAGACATTACTTTGTGGGAAAAAGAAAAAAAAAAGTTTCCACTTTATCCTGGTGGATGTTAATATATTACATAAGACTCACATAAAAACTTATGATTATATTTGAAAAAATTAACTGAAAATTAAAAAATTAGTTAAAAATTGAAAATTAATAGTTGAAAGTTGAAAAATTAGTTTATTAAATGTTGTTGAATTAGTCAAAAAATGTAAAATGATTAAAAAATAATAAAATTATGATTTATTTAAAAAAGATAAATCCGAAATTTGATGAATATAATAAGAATAAAAAAGAAAGAAAATATAAAAGATAGAAGCAAAAAAATAATGTTTTAAAAAATATTATTTCAAATAA
>PYAF01001177.1:1594476-1608750 GCA_007407185.1 Glycine tomentella
CCCACGGACAAGAGTAGAAAAAATTTCACTATGGGAACTCCAACACTACAACCTCCTTTTATCACAAGGAGAAAACAATTTTATCTCTCTCTTGAACTAGGAATAATCCTCACAAAATTATACTCAAGAATAATATTATAACAAATAATATTATAAGAGAAGAGAAGAAGATTTTGGTGTGTATTAGAAGGGTGGAGGGAGTATGCTTTTATAGCCCCCCACCCTTGGTTCCTTAGAGAAACCCACCGATGTGGGACTCCTGAACCAACAAATTTAATATAACATCCTATATTGTATGCTACTGCTACTTTTTAAAGACTAAGTTAACAAATAATTTTTTGTTCCTCAACAAACTTTCATGATTAAAACACATAGAATATTGGGTGTTGTATTATTATTATTAGTCCATGACTCTATGCATACTAAAAATAATAAAAAGTGAGCGAAACGGTGCGTTTGTAGCCCGGAAGATATAAAACGCGGGAGCTCGAGCTCGAGTCCGAGGTTCAGGTTACTTGTTTGCTTGCTCCTCGGATACGAATGGCGCTGCCGTTAGTTTAGGGTTGTAGCGCTCTGAACACACTCCATTCTGGACTCTGTCTGTCACCGTTTCGCAATTCATCGAACGATAGCGTCTTCATTTTCTTTTCTCTCACTGTAAGTTCTCTCTCATTTGTCTCCCAATTTAGTTCATGGCTTCTTCCGCTTTAATCAGCATCAAAACATACTCATATCACATTGTTTCGCTTTTTTGTTTCTATTCTGTTTTTCGAATTATTTTTACCGATGAAAATGTTCTGGAGTGCTCTTTAGCTTTCATTATTGAATTTGAATGTAATTTCTTGAGAAAATTAGAGGCTGCATGCCGAGTTTTTAAGTGAATGGCAAGGTTTAAAATTGCAGTCGCGGTTTCGTGGTGTTCCTTGATATTGCGGGCAAGGTTTTAAAAAAATGGTCCGCCACTGTGATTTTTGTTGCAGGATCAAAGGTTTTTTAGGTTACCATGACCGCAACTGCAATTGTGACTGCATCAACCGCATTTGTCCGCAATTTCTTGCAATATCAAGAATCGTGATGAAACTGCAACCACAATTGTGACTGCAATTTAAAAGCTTGATTGCGGAAAATTGTGGGCTAATGCAGCCACTATTGTGGTCACTTTGTGGTCCTATACACCTCAAAAACTGTAATGTTTGCTAACCGTTTTTTAAAACCTTGGTAATGGAGATTGTTTGCACCAAAATGGCGCATTGAGCACTTTAAATTTGTATCCCTTGTAGTGTTTTTGTGTTAATGTGGATGCTTTCATCAACTTTTGCTGTATGGATTAGATGGTTGATTATGCCTTGTGTTATGTAAGCAGGTTATATCTGGATTTAAGGGTGAAGGGAATAGAGTTATGGCGGATTTAGAAAATTTGCTTTTGGAGGCAGCGGGGAGAACACGACATTCTCGTCAACCTTCCAGAAGAGGACATGGTGGTGGTGGTGGGAGTGACTCTAGGGAGGATGATTCAGAGGATGAACATGATTATTCAGGTCTGAAGCCCTCTAGCTTGCAAGTTCCCCTAAAGAAGAGGTTTGATCCAATGGAAAGAGATGATGGTGAGAGAAGTAAGGATGAAGGCAATGATGATGTTGGTGGCCGATCTTATCATGTGGGCGATAGCAGTGATGAATCTGATTTTGGTGATGATCTTTATAGGAATGAAGATGACAGGCGTAATCTGTCGGAGATGACTGAACTTCAAAGAGAGATGATACTGTCAGAAAGGGCTACCAAGAAGCATGATAAAGATTTCTTGGGGAAGATAGCATCAAAGCGTGAGAAGGGAAAGAAAACTGTAGCCAGGAAACAGACTTCACCTCTCCCACCATCTCATGTGCGTTCATCAGCCAGATCTGCCAACAGGTCAACTGCCAAGGATGGTGCGTTAAATGAATTGCGTGCAAAACGGTTAAAGCAGCAAGATTCAGAAGTGAACCACAGGCCAAGTGAGGCATCTAGAAGTTCAGGGCCTGGGCATGTTTCACCAAAGCACCAACCTTTCCCAAGTCTCGGTGGCTCAAGTGATAGTGAAACTGAAAGTAAGTCCCTGAATGATAATGAAGGGTCGAGTGATGACGACAGAATCATCGACAGTGATGATGACAGGATAATGTTAGGATCTGAAGGGCTTTCATTTGAGGATATAAAAGAAATCACCATTCAGAGATCAAAACTCTCAAAATGGTTTATGGAGCCTTTTTTTGAGGAGTTAATTGCTGATTGTTTTGTAAGAGTTGGTATTGGTCGCCCGAAGTCAGGGCCTATCTACAGGCTCTGCATGGTAAAAAATGTTGATGCCACAGATTGTGCTCGGCAGTATAAATTAGAAAATAAAACCACACACAAGTACTTAAATCTTGTCTGGGGAAATGAAACTTCTGCTGCAAGGTGGCAAATGGCTATGATTAGCGACTCTCCTCCGAAGGAGGAAGAGTTCATCCAGTGGGTTAAGGAAGTAGAGAGAAGGGGCGGCCGGATGCCAACGAAACAAGAAGTGGCAGAAAAAAAAGAAGCTATACAAAAGACCAACTTGTTTGTTTACTCGGCAGCTACTGTGAAGCAGATGTTACGAGAGAAAAAATCTGCCAAAACAAGACCACTAAATATTGCAGCTGAGAAGGATAGGTTAAGGACAGAATTGGAAATAGCACATAGTAAGAATAGTAAAGCTGAAGCGAAGAGGATCATGACAAGATTGGAAGAATTGGAGGAATCTCAGCAAGCTAAGAGGATGGATGCCAGGGCTTTGAAGCTTGCTGAGATGAATAGAAAGAACAGGTTTGAGAACTTCAAAAATGCTTCTGAATTGAAGCCAGTAAATAAAGAATTGAAAGCAGGGGAGACAGGTTATGATCCTTTTTCAAGAAGATGGACTAGATCAAGGAATTACTACACCGGAAAACCAGCTGAAGAGGCTGCAGCTGAAAATAATAGTGCCGGTGGTCCAGTGGCTGATACAGGCAGCTACCACACAGGAGCAGCTGAGACCATGATGGCTGGTATGGCAGCTACTACTGCAGCTTTGAAAGCTGCTGCCGGTGCTGGGAAGTTAGTAGACACAAGTGCTCCGGTGGATCAAGGGACAGAGTCAAATGTGCTGCACAATTTTGAGCTGCCAATATCATTAGCTAAACTCCAAAACTTTGGTGGAGCCAAAGGAGTTCAGGCAGGATATATGGCAAAGAAACAAAGAATAGAAGCAACAGCTGGATTTAAAGTCCTGGCAAATGATCGTCAGAAGCATGCGCTGACATTAACAGTTAGTGATTACAAGAGAAGAAGAGGGCTTCTTTGAAACCTCTTGAAGTAATAACTTTCATCAGGTATACTATTTTATAAGATGAAGTTGGTTTGCATTATCTTTAGTCCTGTTGTGCTCATTAATAAATAAATATCTTGCAACTTTTCAGGTGATCATGGAGTTTTCATTTGCTTTTACCTTCCCCAAAATTAAAGAAAATTGTTAAATACAAGTGCTACCTTGTTTATATGATTCAATTTTTACTGGATGCTTGGAAGAGAGCTGGATAGTCACACAGAAAGTTGGGTACCTTGACAAAAAAATATTAAAAATATGACGTTGTTTGTTTCAATCTTCCTTACTCTGTTAAATACAATTGACATGCTATGGCTTAAGAATGCTATCAAAGCATCATCCATGAGGAGCTCATTGGCTTTGGTTTTTTCTTCTTTTTTTTTTTTTTTTTTAAAAAAAAAAAAAAAAAACATTATCAACTAAATGTGTTGTCTCTTTGCTAGGCTGTGAATGTGATCTATTAGACATTTATCATTATAGGCTCATTGCATGTATTGATCCCAATCTCTGCATAAGAATTTTCGGTTTGCTCTTCAACTCCTAAAAAAAAGAATTTGGATCAGAATCGCAATTTTGTTCGATTCAGCAGTTCCAATTTCCGCATCAGAATTTTAGGAAGATGTAGAAGCCAAATTTATTTATTTCAGGTGGACGTGGATTCAACAATCCGAAATGTTATACCAAACAACATAAAACTAGTTGGATCCGATTCGGGTTTTGGAAATTACTCCTAGGTTGTTGTTCCCTACACCTCCAAGCTACTTTCTGTACCTCTATTTTGGCTTCCAGAATGTAACCATAATGATTATAGATTTTGACTTCTGGAAGGTTAAAAAAGTATTCCGGAAAAGTTGCAGGAAGCAACAATCTTAGTCCCACAATATCTTCAGAGTTAGAAATGGGCCATGTTTGGGTTGGCCAATATTGGGCTCTAATTCGTAACATAAAGTCTAATTTTTTAATTTAATCATATGTACGTTAATATCTGAATTTATAAAACTCACGAGTAGTTTTTCTAATCTCACTTTTGGCCCTGAAAATGATAAACTCTTATACTTGGTTAATTACCAGTGGAACATATCTTTAACAACTAAATATGTGGTATCTCATTCTATATGCAAGATTAGTGAGAAAACCACGTCAAAGTGGAGACAAAAGCAACAGTGAGATACTTCCAAGGGACACACGTCAAATTGTTAATGATGTGGTTTGTGCTAAAGTAGCAGAGTCACTTTTTTTCCAACATGAATAATCTCAACCTATATAATCGACACATATCGAAATATATGCTAAGTACCTACTTGTTTAGTGTGTGTATTATCGCAAAATGGAAATAACAGAGCTTGAGTTTTTAAAACCGAAAAAGAAAACTTTTTGTTTTTTTCATTTTGCAAAACGCGGTTTGAAGCTTGCTAGCTAGAATCTTAAATAGCAGACTGTTAATTGCTATTTTACTTTAAAATGAACTGCGTAAAATAATAAAAGAAAAGGCAAATGAGGTTACGATGTATTTGTTAGTGTAAGTGAATTTTTAGAATATAATTAGACTCCATAGTTATATTTGGCTAATTTATCAAAAGCTTTAAAGTTTTTTAGTCTTTACCATATAGGCCTATATATATAAAAAAATGTAAATTCTCTGTTTTTGGATGTACGATGTGATGTAGCATACAAGGTTTCAAACTCTATGTGTTACAAATAATTTAAATAAGGAAAAAGAAATAAAGTGTACGAAATTTAGTTCCTTTAGCTTTAATGAAAATTAATTTTAGTATCAACCAACGAGATTGACTCTATATATCAAAATCCAAAAAGGCAAAAAGAACCTCTTGGACTCTTCAATTTTCCTCAACACCTGGAAAGCACATACTGAAGTTATATTTCTTCAACACCTTATTTGTTTATTATTATTAAAAATTGAAGATATTATTATTATTATAAAAAATAAGGTTATAATAAAATACTATCATATTGTTAGTTTGAATAGAATTAAACTCTAATCTCTTAAATAAAATCTTAGATTTGAGCTTTTAAAATAAATAAAAATTGTTGAGAGAGAAAAATTTATTAATTATCAATCAAACTGGTATTTTTATTTTTTTTTTGCTGAATAAACCTAGTGGATACTCTGTTATGCAAACTAAAAAAGTTAAATATAAAACATGCACATGTACTATCATAAATTATAAAATTGTTACAACTTCAACTATAAAACCTTGAATTCAATTATTGATTTTTTTCAAAAAAAAAAAAGTTGAGGTGGTGAATAAATCCGTTGCAATTATAATAAAATATTGAATACAATACCATTTGTCCTTGGCCGCAGTGTTGTTCTAAGACAGTTTACAGGGAAATCATGGAATTTAAAAGTTATATGCCAACCAGCGTAACTATTTGTTGACCAAATTCTGATGAATAAGTGAAATAATAATACGAGTTTCTTGATAATAAAAAATACTAATTTATTTAAATCCATTTATAGTATTTCATCAGAGTATACTTGTTTCTTGTATTGAAAATTATTATTATTTAAAGTTGTTTTAAGAACAGATTTTAAAACAAAAAATCTAGAATATCTCTAAATTATTTTTATTCCACTTACTTTACTGCTCTTATTCTTTCTTATACAGTTATACTTCTGCATCTTCTTCTCTCATATCCTATTCTATAAAAATAAACTTTTGAGAATATTTCCTTATAAAATAGTTTTAAACACTAGTAGAAATAAAAAATACAATCGAACACATCCGCAGATTTTTATAATTTTACTTTTAACTTTTTTCGAGGTAGTATTATACAGATTTTGTTGGCATTGCACACTAATATTTGTTAATACTTTATTGAAGATAAACAAATCTTTTTTAAGGAAGACAAATAAATCTTACACGTTTGAACATTTACATATTATTTTTTATTAGTTTTATTAACTTTGAATAATCAAATTTTAGATATCAACATTATTTACACGTAAGATTGCCCCACACATTTTACATTAACCAACTATTAAATTGCTGTAATACTTAATTACGCACACTTACTTTTATACTAAAAAAGTTACGTTGACCATTTATTAAATACATAACTATATTGTTTAATAAAATATTCGTATTTCTGTCAAAAAAAAAATATTCGTATTCGAATAATGATTTTTTAAAAAATAAACTAATAAAAGTTCATAATTTCTGCACTATCTATAATTGACTGATTGACTCAATTTGATGATAAATTAATTTAAATTAACTATTATAGATATCTGAAGTATGTTTTATTTAATGCATAATTATATTTTTTAAAATATAATTACAATAGTTTTAAATGTTTGTAATAAAACTAACAAAAAAGTAATTTTATATTTTTATCTTTCGTTAAATTTATTTGTAGACTCATTCAAAATTTCAATCTTAATAATGTGATTATAGTATTAGACTTGTTGTGTTTATATTAATTTATTTTGAGAAAAAAAAAGATTTTAACAGCTTAGAGAGAGAATAAAGAAAACCCATAAGTAACATTACCAAACAGGCGTTCACTTAAATTTTCACATTGATTAGAGTCAAAATTCTCATCACAAGTTCACATAACACTTATTCAGTTGTCATTTTCACATCTGCATTTTCATATTAATTACCTATCCAGAAAAAAGGATATTTTTAGTTTTTTAACACATAAATTTGTGTAATTAATTAACCAAGATGTAAGTTTAAATTTTGGAGAAGATATTTTTCAAAAAAAGGTATTTCAAATTCAAAAAAGGTAGTAGTTTGAAAGATTGATTTATATTTTTTTTTATGAGTAAAGATCGATTTACATTAATGCTTGTGGAAGTTATTTTGATAGAAAATGAAGATAAAATATAAGTTAGTACATCGTATTAATTTCACCATTGAGAAAATTTGAGTATAACGTTTTTTTTCCTTTTTAGGCAGTAAAGTAATATTAGAAACTCCTATTAATTACTATATATATTATGAGAATTAATTATGTTTGACTAAGTATTTAATTAGTTCATATTCATACTTAATTTTATCTATAGTTTATTATTATAAAATAGTAATATAGTATTTTTTTAATAATTTACCAAAATACATGATTTTTTTATTCAATCTCATAAATACTACATGATTAACTAATACTAGTAATACTTATACTATAACTCTCTCTCTCTCTCTCTCTCTCTCTCTCTCTCACAAGGTAACATAAATTAAACTCATGTAGATGTAGGGATATGATACAATATTGGGATTCCAGTAGTTCATATAAGTGCCTTTCACATGCAACGTGTCAATTTGTGTAACGCAGTCTAAATAAATAGGACAGCTAAATGTTATAGTACCGTTTATTAATTAAGTTGGATGCACCACACAGTTAAGTGCAATGAATTAAAATAATACATTAAATTGATTTTATGAATACTGATTAATTTAATTTTAAAATTAGTAAAATATTATTTGATTTTTGTGTAACTTTAGAAGTCAAAATCACCATTTTTTAATAATTTTAGATACTATTTAAATAATATTTTTATAAATTTAAAGACTAGATGAATTAATCTATCCATATAACCTTCAAATTTAATTTAATATTGTATTACACTAATTTATTTGACTAACCTAAAAATATCCATGGAAAAAAACATGTTTTTTCATACAGAATCCATGTATATTTTATAAGAGATATTTTTTTAATCAAATAAAATTTGTTCCGACAGATAAATTTTTTTCCGAATATTACTATAATTGTATATTTAAAACTTAGAATCCAAGTTATAACAATCTTACACTAAATTGATCATACCAAAGAACATGTTTAAAACATACTTTAAGGGTTCATTTAAAAATCTTTATTCAATTAAAAAAATGAAAAAAAAAATTATTGATACCGATACCACTAGTACTACTGTTCAAATTAGTAGACAGACACAAATATCCCACGAGGCGAAGGTGCATTAATGACTTAAGTTGAAAAACAATATTGTGAAGCTTACGGGGCATGATGTGATAGGTGAACATTACTCATGAAATTGCATGTACCCAATATATCCTCATTATATAAATATAAAGTCTTCTTATTATCCTCTTATAAAACATTGCGCACGATCCCTTCCCTTTCATTCTCTCCAAAAAAAAAAACCACTAGAGTGCATGTAGCCAAAAATCCAAGATCAGAATAATTATTCAGTGGTCAACTTCAACTTTTATTTGTTCACATACAATTCTCAATATCCATGGCTGCAGATTCCAACTCAAACCTTAGAATCACCATTGAAAGAAACCCTTCCCAGTCACGCCTTGCTGAGTTGAACATCAAGTGCTGGCCCAAGTACATCTTCTTCTCTCTCTCTCTCTCTCTCTCTCTCTCTCTCTCTCTCTCTCTCTCTCTCTTCTTGTTCCATTCTTTTGCTATGTATTATAAACTTATATATAACTTTTTAGATATTACTTCGTATTATTTTATAATCAGAATTGAAGTTTTATCTCAAAAATATATGCTGACCTCTAATGTATATATTTTTATATTGATCATTGAGATAAAACTTCAATTTTAATTGAAAAACAGTATCAGAAGAGCCTAAAATATTGCATCTAAGTTTTTCGCTTATGAAAAATCCGAATGATGACATGCACTCTCTCACACTATATGTAAATTAACTTTGTTTTTATTTTATTTTACGGGGTGAAAAATGAAAGGTGGGGTTGCTCTCCAGGGAAGTACCAACTGAAGTTTGATGCAGAAGAGACATGCTACTTGGTGAAAGGGAAGGTGAAGGCATACCCAAAAGGGTCATCAGAGTTTGTGGAGTTTGGCGCTGGGGACCTTGTCACAATTCCAAAAGGACTCAGTTGCACTTGGGATGTGTCTGTTGCAGTGGATAAGTACTACAAGTTTGAATCAAATTCTTCTTCTTCTACTACATCATCATCTTGTTAACTAGTATTGTTGGATCTATGATTATTATGATAATTAGGTTTAGCTTCTTTGATTCATCAAGTTAATTATTATTCATTTGAAAAAAAAGAAGAAGAAAGGAAATTGGTTGTCTAATTGTTGTTGTTTGGTTGTGCTGGGAATTGAATTGATGCCTGACAGAGAGAGAAAGAGAAATGAATGTTAGTAATTATTTTAGTCAAAGAAAACATATCAGTCAATGCATGTTATGTTCAAACCAACCCCTCTCTATCTACGTGTTAAAAATTAAAAGACAGCTTTTATTGTTCTTTTGACTGGTCAACGATTCGGATGTTTTATTTTGGATATTTTAATTGAATAATAATAAGAAGAAGAAGAAGAAGAAGGGTACCTCAAGGGAATTGTTATTGTTGATTTTTGTAGAGAGAGAGAGAGAGAGAGAGAGAGAGAGAGAGAGCAAGGGGAATGATTTCGACACGTCAATTTGTTTTGCACTCTTCAATAAATGTGCTCTGTTCTGTCACTCTTTCTCATCTGATGACCACGACCCATTCCAATTTCTTCTTTTCTCTTCTCTTCATTTCATTTCTCTTCTCATAACTATATTCACCGATTGTCAAGGCGTTTATCATGCCTCCCATTCTCATTGTTTCTTCTTTCATTATTTAATCTTTTTGGGTTGTTGTGTAAAGTGTAAATGAACCATCATCGATCATTTTAGTCACATAAAGTGATTGCCTCTAATTTCTGTTGTGACTTTTTTATATATAAAAACTATTCAAAAAATAATTAATAGAACAGGTATCCATTTACGTTTTCCATGAAGATCCAGTTTTGTTAAATTTATTTTCGTTACTAATTTCATGAATGCTAGTTTTTCAATAGTAAAGTGAATGAGAAAAATGTTAAAAATACATTCTCCAACACATCCTTTTGAATACATTTTCTTTTTGTTAGTTGAAATTTATTAAATATTAAAAATATAATTTTGTGAGTCTTATATTATATATAATGATTCTCTCATTAGTTTTATAGTTTTCAATAAATTTTAATTAATTATAGAATGTTTAAATGAGTGTTTTAGAAAATATGTTTCTAACACTTCTCTTTTAGTGAATTACGAGGGATTTCCAAAATGAATAAAAGTTTATATCCTTTAATGAAATTATGAAAATATATGTTATGAAAAAAGTGCACGTAAGAAAAGTTGTATTCATTCATGAAAAGATATTTCTATTCATGTAATATACATGTATGGAAGATTTCCTGTAAATATATAAAATATAAAAGGTAGTATCCTTTAATAAAATGTATTGGTTTTCATAAAAGGATGTCTCTTTTCACTAATAGTCATGAGATGTTACTCTATATTTGTTCAAGAGTCATGTGATGTGTCTCTTAGAATGATAATATCTTTATCAGAATGCATAAGATGATTGATCTATACGTAGAAAAATAGACCATAAGAATAGTACGTAAGACATTCTTTGCATTCAAATTATTTCCTTTCTTCCTTCATGCGGCACAGAGAGAATTAAAAAAATATTATTTTGTAAATTGTAGTTAACAATACGCTTGATGTGGGTGTACAAACCATGCCAAATTAACTCTATTATATCTTGAAGGGAATTTGTGGGCACACCCTAATGCATCCAATTTCTATAAAAAGGTTGGTTGGATAAATCAAACCTAAAGATAAAAGTTTTACACATATCTTGAAGAATTGTGCTCTTAAATAATATTACTTTGTTGTTTCTTTTATCTTGGATGATCGTTACCGTCACTGATTTTTTTTTTATATATATATTTCTTCATTGTTTTGGAGTCATAGCTACCATCAATTTGCACCAACATGAATTAAGTTAATAAAATATGAAGTTAGTTAACAATTTTTTGGATAACTATGTAATTGGTGTTAGATATCTATTGATTTTATTATTGACTAATTTATGTAAAAAAAAAAAAAAAAACTCAGTTGATCACCTTTATTATGGAGTCTATCCTAGACATTGTTTAAAGAATTTAAGCTTAGTCCTATTTAGGCTAACAATATGTTGATAAATTATTTAATAATTTATTGTTTTATTTTATTTTAATGTATGATATATTTTTATTATATAAATAATTATCAACTATAAAATAATATAACTAATTTAATAAAAGTTGGGTGTATAAGATTATCAAAATAATATCACACAATTTAATGGTTGGGATTTTTAAGTTGGTATTTTATAAGTTATTAAATGAAATAAGTGTCTAATATTGTTGTGATAAGTAAATCCATTCTATCATGATCACTACCACCGATGTGTTACACTAATTAATTTTGTATAAAATATTTATATTCAATTTTTATTAAAAAATTAAAATATTTCTTAAAGAGTAACAATAAATAGGGGAAACACAAACATATATCTAATTTGTTGAATATATATTTATATATGAAATATTTATAATAAAAATTGAAACTAAGCATGAACCAGTATATTTTTCCTTTAAATTGTTAAGTACATCTTATAGAATAATTATTAATTGAAAATATTTCAAAAAATAACGAATAAAAAAATTGTTTTAACATCTAATGATATTTTGTCGCTTAGAAAAAATGTATTTGATAAATATTTATCCTATTAATGCTTCATTTATTATTTCTCTAGTTTGTAAAAAAAAAAATATATATATATATATATATATTTTTTTTTTTTTCTTCCTTTCAATTTCAAGTGGAATAGTGGAATATACCACGAGTCCACGACATGCAGATAAGTACAGGGTTTTTAGATTTAGTATTTAGAGAAAAGGACTTGCACATGGCCCTAGATAATGGCTACATTCTTTTTTCTTTGGAATTTTTTGTGTTTATCATTTTCCTCCAACTGTTTCTTCTTTTATTAAAGGGTCAGTATCTTTTGTTTCAGCAGTTAAGCTACCATCTATTTGGATTCTTATATTTAGACGTTTCATCTTGTTTTACTCCCAAAAAAAGCAGAACCATAATTTATATAACTTATAAGGGTTGGAAAGATGTTACAACTCATGCACGAGAAAATGAAATTTAACGAAAAGCCGACCACATTAAAGAGGCAAAAACCAATTCAAACTTTTCCCATTTGGGAGGGAGGTCCAACGAATACTGCTGCTGTGTCCCACAATTACCACCCCTTTACGTGTCCCATGATATTTTGGATATCGCATGACATGGACCCATTTCCCATGTTGTTTTGTTTTAATTTGTTTAAAAAATACTGTAAACCATTAGATTGGTCACTGAAGTACCACTTTCTCTCTTAAATAATTCTTAAATTAATAAAATTATATAACTATTTCATAAAGTATTGAATATTCATCAATTTAGTCTCTAGGTCAATACATTTAAGTAACATTGACGAACTAATTTAAAGAAATTTTCAATACCTCAGGACTTATATAACATGATTTCTAATACTTTAAAGATTACTTATATAATTTTATTATTTTAGGGACTTCTTAAGAGAGGGTAATATTTCACTCTTTGAAAATGCTGTTGTGTGAAAGCAAAACATTCATGCGTTATGTCTGGCTGTGCTCTTAATTTGAAATTTGATCATCTCAAATGATCATATACATATAGGATTTACCTTCCTCTCTTCTGCTGATTAGATTTTCAAGTCAGGAAACTTTTTAAGAATGATCATTTTTCCCTCAAGCTTATAAAATACAAATAAACAAAAAATTATTTCCTTAAAACAAACTCATTTATATATTATTGGCACATTTAGGATAGTATATTTAAATTTATTATAAAATAACCTATAACCTTGTTTGTTTCTAATTTATTTTGGCAGGTTTCAATAAGAAGTTCCATTAAAAAACTTATTACGCTTATTAACAAATGTTTAACTACGTTATTTATCTAAACGCACCTTAAATATGTGGATATATCTGGCATCCACACTCGATGGATGGGACCTACATAAATTGGGAATATTAAATGATTGGCGTCCTCATGCTGTAATTAATGCCAAGGACCAAGAAAAAAAAGGAAGAAAATATTTTCTTTAACCACTAAAAGTTACACATGTAGAAAGAGAAGCCCACTTATGGGTTGGACGGGGAAGGGTAAATAAGAAAACATGTTAACAAAGGAAAATGTTTGTATATATTCATACGTGGATAATACAAAAATTTACATTTTGCTACTGCAGTGAGTGAATTTCCACCATCAGTTGCATGGGCTCAGCATTTATGTTTGTGCAGATCATCAGCAGAGACAGCTGCATGGGGATAACATAAGATACATTTAAAACCTCATGCGCGTCAAAAGAAGGATAATTTCTATCACAGTATGTACCTCCCAAGAATTGAGCTTTAAATGAGTTGAAATGGTTTTTCAATAACTTCACTGGTTGTGTTGTTCATTAAAAAATCAAGGTGAGAGAATCTCTTATGGTGAGAAAGCTCAACTGCTTGGGAGGTCCACCTCTCCCTAAATTATCCTGAAACAAAAATATTCCGTATCTACTACTTGTATAGAAAGCTTCTCTTGTATGGGTTTTATATATTTCACATTAATGCAACAAAAGGAAAGGGATGATGGGATTGGTGTAGAAGGCTTACCATGAGTTGTACAGTAATGTGAAGCAGATGTTTGAATTACATGTCCAATCATTTGTCTAAACCTACAATTGGACAGTTACTTCGTAAGGATAAATAAACTTAATGTCAATTATTGGGATCAAATTGCACATTAACGTAAAGGGATTGCCATGGTAAAAACAAAAGCTGGTATGTTCCTTAGGGGGATGTGATATCTTCCTACAAGCGAATACTACAAACAAAGTCGTAATGATTCTCTCTTGAAAGTTGAAACAATCACAATTTTTCGTGCATCTCTTCTTCGGAACCTTCTGATATTCTCCAACCAAATTCACACAGGACTTCCAAAGAGACCATCGTCCCCATCCCCTCCTTTTTACATCTAACACGGGTCCTCCAACTTTCATAGACAGCCCGCTTTTCATAAA
>PYAF01001177.1:1608850-1619197 GCA_007407185.1 Glycine tomentella
ATACTACAAACAAAGTCGTAATGATTCTCTCTTGAAAGTTGAAACAATCACAATTTTTCGTGCATCTCTTCTTCGGAACCTTCTGATATTCTCCAACCAAATTCACACAGGACTTCCAAAGAGACCATCGTCCCCATCCCCTCCTTTTTACATCTAACACGGGTCCTCCAACTTTCATAGACAGCCCGCTTTTCATAAAAAAAAAAAAAAAAAAAAAAGGCATTATGAAGCATCAAAGAATGTAAAATCCAATATGTACTTTCTATCTTATGATTGCAGAAAAATGATAGGCTTGCAGTCATTGTGACGAAATACTGATCCAAGAGCAGAAGGGAGAGAGATTCAAACTTTAATTACTACCTTAAATATAATTTAAAAACAATTTTGGCTTCAATTTTTCTGATTCATCTTTAAAACAAAAGTTCAACTGTCATCGTTGTTTCACCAAACCAAAAAAAAAAAAAATGTCGTTTTTGCCAAGATCATTGAATCAGTACCATGAGTTTAGGTGATTGCATCATCAGCATAGCCTACCCCTAATCCTCATCTGACATTGATTATTTCACTCATCAAGCATTTATCTAGACAAAAATCAAAACCACCTATTACTTTTCTAGTTGTCAAATTAACATTATAAATCCTCAAATAATCAATGTATAACCTTGCTCACTGACTGACTCCAACGATGGTCTCCTCAGGAACGTAACTTGGTCCAGTGCCATTCACTGCTTGAGCACCGTCATACTGGAGGACCCTAAGCTTTCCTTCCTACAACCACATGCACAAGATTATCAAATAAATAATTTAAATAATGTAAGCTAAAGTGCTAAACCATACCCCATTGGTCTGCCCCAGCAACACCATACCTTTGTTCCATAAACTAGTCCTTCCCCAGCAAAAGGATGAAAGCATGCCACATTGACCTCATCTTCTGCACTAGGAAGCACCCTAACAAGTTCCATATCGGACACTCTGTATACCTATAAGGCAAAGCAAATTCATATACATGAAATTCAGATTAAAACCATTTGAACTACAAAAAGGGCATATAGATGATATGAATGACAACAATTTGTGCCAGTCCATAGATTAAGCAGAAGTAGTTGATCAGTTGTCAAGACAACAGTTGAAGTATAAATATGATCCAGAATCATGCTTACTTCATACTAAAGATTATACAGAATACAAAGGGTGGTTAGATATGAGAGCAATTCAAATCAGAATTTTAAGATTGTGAGAGAGCATTCATTTTACCTCTAACACTGTATATATAGGTAATGTTGTTTCTCCATCAATAACAATACTTTTAAGAAGAGAACCATGGCGCCGACCATACGCAAGTAGTATGTGCTCAGAGGTAGGCGAGAACTATATCAAACAGCAGTTGCACAAATTCAATCTTCTAAGAAAAGGACATTTCAAATTATATTTGACCAATTTAATAAAACTTGGCCCCTAAAAGTTGCAACATGAGTTACTTTGGTTGCTGAAAGTGCATGTCTATACAAATCATTACCCAAAAAGTATCAAGTTTTCCATACGAAGTCGTTAATTTGTAAAAATAAAAAATCATTCATCAATGTTGACTAATTTGAATAGATGAAAACTTTCAAAGACCAAAGCAAATACAAGTTGCCACTTTCAGGGACCAAAATGTGTGTGAGAGAAAGAGAGCGTGTATGTGTAACTTGTATAAAAGGAAGGCGAGAGAGAGACACAGACTAGCATAATGATAAGTAATTAACTGACCTGAATTGAAGTCAGACAATGAGCTGCTCTAATTGCTCGTGAAGCAAGCACTGAACCAAATCTGTACAACAAAATACACGAAAATATTCATTTTAAAATTTAATGGACAGACCTAAGAGTGTGAATAAATCAATGATTGGCAGTAATAGTTAAAATGATCCTTAAATCAATGATTGGCAGTAATAGTTAAATGATCCTTACGTTGCCTCCTCGAGAGAATATATCCGCAGCTCATACATAACTTGGTGTGCTGAAATTGGATGCCGGGTTGGTGATGTTGCAACACCAGGATCTTGGTGTACTGGAGTTTGTAATCCTGGATCTGCTTCTATATGAGGAAGCACACATGCAACACAGGCAGCTAAAAATCTACCACATGGTGAAAAATGAGCACCCATTTCACTGCAAAGGGCAAATTCCATTGAATCAACTAACTGATTTAAGTATATAATCTGACTTCAATCCGAAAAACCATAATGCCTGTGATGTAATAATGCCAAATGAACACAATTGTGATTGAAAAATATGTATAATGCCATTTATATTAAGTAATAAATAACAAGTTCATAATCATTTACAGGGAAAAATGAATAAAGCGATCAACTGACATGATGCATGCAAAATATCTTTTCTAAAGACAATTATACTAAAGAATATCACTAATTGAACCAAATGTTAGGGTGGATAACATAACATCAGAAGGTACCTGCAGAGGACAGCATGTGGTATGGTTAGACGACATCTATCAGCATTAAGTGGGGCACAGGGATTTTTTATGTCATGTGACCATACTCTTAACTTCACAGTGCAAGGCAACTCTGCAGCTGTTGCAGCCACTGATGTGGCAAGTTCTGACTGAATTCGACTTACAATGGTTTGGATATCGAATCCCTCATGTGGGGTATTAATAGAAGCAGCAAGATTGCCAGATTCAGATACAGGTACACGGGATTGTGAAAAATGATTCCGTAAACCTGATCTCATTGAAGAACCCGGTATGCTGATGCTGCCAGGTATTGCTGAAGATGGCATCGCTGCATCAACATTAGAAGTGGAAGGATTAGATGCTATTATGGAAGAAGAACCAATATGTTGGGATAGATTGTCACGACTAGCACCCATGTGAGGAAGCATTGAAGGAACACCAACTTGGCTTTGACCCATTATCCATCCATGGAGAAAAGGAATCTCCCATCCACTTGGGTCTCTGGAAGGAAAAAACTGATGAAATTGACCAAACTCCGAGAGAACCCCACGGTTTGCAGTTTGCCTAGACAGTCCGTGTAGCATGCCATTAAGAGAATAGGAATTAGTCGAGTTCCCATGCTGGCTTCCTTCAGCAGGTCTGGTTTCATCGGTCTCCATACCATCCATTGTGAGATTACTGAGGCCAATTCCCATTCCATTAGAGAAAGCAGTATGAGCAGGATATTCAGCACCAATTTGAGAGCTAGAGGGCATCTCAGAGAATGTATCCATGGGAGACACGTTAGTCTCATAATGCTCTGCTGCACTTGTGTCTGCTTGTAACTGTACCATGGCAGAAGACTCAATTTGCATGCTACCTGAGCCAACATCATGACTAGCATGTTGTAGTTCTGCTCTTGACTCATCAACATTATATGCAGGCATAACGTAGAAAGGTAATGACACATAAGGTAGTTCGCTGGACAAACTAATATGTTCTGTAGGATGAATATTTGTGACAAAAACAGCAGGCGGAGGATATTGTAAATAACCAAGAGATGTCGCCTCCGTCATTGAGGAATCTGAAGAGTCAAGATCATTGACCTACACATCAATACAAGTATGTTAACCAAAGGGAAGATCCAAAAAACTAACATTCAGAATACCATTGGGTTGATAGGCAACCAAAAACATAACAGTTCATTCACCTCTGCAGTTAAAAGATATGGTGCGGCGTGAGGGTGAAAATGCACAGCACGAAGGGAGCGCTTTGTCTTCAACACAAATATTGGTGAGGATGCTTCACCTTTCTTGTTGTGGTGCCATATGTACAACTGAGATAGTATTTTACAACAGTGTAAAAACAGCCCCCAAAAAATGCCGCCAAAATACAGAACAATTCATCAAATATTTTAAAAATATGGGATGTTCTCAGAAAAAATACTACCTTGTGGCCAGATGCAACAGCAATTATTTCACCTTTGGCATGAAAAGCAATAGATGCAATGGGACGATCTGTGAGAAGAAACACCCAATGAATTCATCAGAGAGAGAAACCAATATACACATGAAAAGGAACAAAAACATATATAATAAGTGTTACAAGAGTAATTTAGAAAAGAAAAGGAGAGATTCACAGTAAGTAAACATACAGAAATGATGAGATATTATGCACTCTGATGTGTTAGCATCCCATAAACGAACTTCTTGATCCAAGCTCCCACTAGCAAGTATATGTGGATGCAATGGATGGAACCTAACCTGTACCGTTAGCACATAGTTAAAATTTGGGGTTGTACCATTAGCGCATATGATTGTGCACATTGGATTACACAAACTACAATTTTAGACAAAAAGGCCTAATCTATAGGAAGTAATACTTCCACCATATATTGCCCATACAAATTGGACTGAAATCTCCTGTCCCCTATACTTTTTTCTCTAATTAAAATTTGCTAATTGGAAAATAAGATGCACATAATTTATTATACAAATTATTACATCCCTGACACCAGTTAATGACATTTTCAACCCACTGCATGTGGCAACAGTTGACATAAGTTTCAAGCAAAGGTCATGGATCATGGATTCAGAACCCACTGCATGTAGCAACAGTTGACATAAGTTTCAAGCAAAGGTCATGGATCATAGATTCAGAAGAGGCAGAGCCCAATGTGGAAAATTGTAAAAAGGAAATAAATAGAAAACATTGTTAACTGATGTTTGGATGGGGGGATGAACTGTTATTTTTAATATAGTTGGCAAGTTCTAATTGAGAGACAAGGAAGGGGACTTGGAATCGGGCAAAAAATTTCTGTCCTATCCACATTGTCCAAAACAGGGTGTGTGATAATGGTTCATAAAGTAAATATCAAATATAGTTCCACTATTTGAACATAAAATAATTGACACCATAAGCGACAATGTATATGATTGTCTTTATTTCTAACATACTTTTTATCTTTTTCGTAAACACTTGTCTCAAAAACTCTCTCCTAAATCCAAAAGAGGGACAACAAAAGTTGTCCACTTCTTTTTTTGGTTGCAGATGAGAAAAAATGAAAAACAAAAAAACAGAAGAAAGAAGGAAACTATCCGTCACGAGGGAAGCTAACTCCCTGAGCATCAGCATGAAGGAAAGGAACTAAACAAGCTGGTGGGTCATCTAAACACTTTGGTTGTAAAAACATTTTCCTAACAAACAAATAACTACATAAATTGAATGGCAGGATATCCCTTAATTGGATAAGGATGAGAATTTTAATAACTCAATTTCATAAAATTGTAACTTCTTCAAAGTTCAAACTTCAAACTACATCTAATCAAACTTCATGCAAAAAAAGATTCCTTCCATAAACCAAAATCAGTACCAAAAGATAAGACAAAAGAAATATAAAAACATAAACACAAGAAATTTAGGCAAAGCCAAACACAGGCAGATTTCAAACTTACCACCCAAGGTGTTCTCCTATGACCAACTAGCACCTTTAAGCAACTTCCAGTTTCACAATCAATTATCTTTACTGTGTGGTCGCCGCTGCACATAGCACATAACAAGATCCAATCACAAAGTTCATAGATTCAAATTAGTAAAGAGGAGATCAACTAGTTAAAACTTACTGTGTGGAGGCAAGAACTTTCCCATCTGGGCTAAATGCTGCTGCAATAGTAGACCTTGGAGGAGGCAACAAAGGACAATACTTAGCAGACAAATGCCGCAATGACTCAGCCTCAACCCTGATAATCATTGTCAGAGAAGTTAGTCCCTAAAATTGACTTTTCTTGAAGAAAACAAAATTTCAAATTCTCAAAAGGCGTGCTTTTTCCTCAATATAACTTGTGGACTAAATTAGTGAAAGTACCATGAGAGGAGACCACGTCTTGCATCTCTCACAACTTCATTTTTAGGATGAGAATAAGGACTAGTCTTTGATTTTGAAGCTTCTCCGGGTTCTCCCCAATGCCTTTTTGCCACATATCTTGTTCGGGGCGAGATCTCCCTCCTTGCAAGCAAATTAAATACATTGCTCCCACTGGCCAAATTCAACACATCAAATAAGAGAAACATTGTACAGGAAAGAAGAAGAAAAACAAGCAACTTCAAATTCAACTTGAAAAGGGAAAGAGTGTATTTCTGCCTCAGTAAAAAATTGTAAGATGATTCAAGTATAGACAAACCTATGGATTCTTAGCTTATTATAGTAGCATGACCAATCACAATGTCAAGCTCAAACATAGTGTTAAGATGTAAATTATTCAAGGTCAGAAACTACAAAATTTTGACAACAAACTCCCATGCTCCATGACCTATCATGCATCCAAATCATGCACAAATTTTCCAGCAAGTACCACACTGCCAAGTATCCATGATCAACAAACCCAATCAACATACCCCCATATTGACTAGGCAACATACATGTATTATAATCTTCCAATACCATAATCACATCTCAGCACCTAGCTAACTTCACACGCCTCAAACAGACCTCTTTACAAAACTATTGTCAATTTTCAATCCAGCAACCGCGAATTGATGTTAATTGACAACAAAAATCACTTTCACAACAAAATAGGATCCACCCTAAAAACCATGCATTCCGGAAAAATCGACCCTCGGAAATAGAAAACACATGCATCAAGCTCAATTTCAGGTCCTTCAAACGACAACAACATCATTATTATTATTCCACTATCCTAATCAAAAAAAGCAACCCAAACACATAAACCGCCACAGAACAAGGAAACAAAAACCGAATTAGGCAAAATTGAAAATTGCCCCGAAATCATACAAGAAACATTCCAAAATTCACGTCTGTCTCGCGAAATGAGAAATTGAATGCAAGATTGAGAAAAGGCAAGAGATTATTAAAATCAATTCTTGTTCCGAAAAGAGAAAAGAAAAAAGATAGAGAAAAATCGCGGGACCTGCTGTTGGAATTATGCGAGGAGGAGGAGGAGGAGGAGGAGGAAGAAGAAGAGTGATCGCGGCGAGGGCGAGGAAACCCTGACATTTTCGCGCGAGGGAGCGGAATTGAAAGAAGAGAAGAGAGGATCGAATCTGAAAGAGAGTTTAGAGGGAGAGGAGATTCATGGTTTCTTCTTCTTCTTCTCTCTTTCTTTTCGATGCGTGGCTTTATTATTATTTCAGAGCCTCCATCTTTGATTTCGAAGACAGACCTAGCCAGACGACGCTAAAAGGGATTCTCACATATTTTGGGGTACCGAGTACAATTTCGGAGAGTTTTCGGGTAGGAAAGTGTGATAAGTGGAATTTAATGGGTTTTGTTTTGTTTGGTGTCTCCTTTGATGCGAATTGCGATCTGATATTCCGCGTACGCCGTTTGATTCGAGAAGAAGCATAGGGATTTGTGAAAACCAACCAAGGTTTAGGTCCTAAACGGAGACGCTTGAGAGGAAGGCAAATGAGACGAAATAAAAATATATACCAAAGAAATGCAATATGAGTATTGAATAATACTATAAATAATTTAATATTAGTTTTTTGTGGTTGGAAAATGAGATACGTATGGGAATTACTAGTTAGTTACTAGTAGTTATCTATTCAAAAAAATTAATATTAGAGTTAGTAGCTACCGAAATAATCTTCCCTCTGTGTATATATATATATATATATATATATAAATATAAATTAAAAGAACTATATTAAACAAAAATACTTTGTGACATTCTTTAACCAGTATATTTTTAGAAATTTTCCTTCAAAAAGAGTATTTTAAATATTTTTCTTAATCACTTATAGCTTTTAATTTATCATTTTTATATTTTTAATTCTAAATTGAATTTTAATATTTTAATAATTCTTTAAAATAAATATTTGTTTTAAATAATCCACGGATTAAAATACTAGTATGTTCCACATTTGGCAATCATTGTATTTGAAAATTATAAAATAAATATTAAACTTAGGTACACTGGTATAAATTAAAAGAATAAAAGTAAAAAAAAAATTATGATGTTAAACATGTAAAAAAATATTCAAAACTTAGTTTTGAAGTCATTTAAAATATCTAAAACAAGTATAAGTATTTCCTACATAATATAAAAAAATGAATAAATAAGGCTAAAATAGATCCTTAATCATTTATGTTTTTGGTTATATTCAATTTAATTTTTAAATTCTCAAATTTGTTTTTTATGTTCTTAAAGAAAGTCAAGCAATTTTTCTAAAATAATAATCATTTTCAATTTTAGAACACAATTTGAATTATTTTTTTTACATATTGGAGACACGAAGAATAAGGTCCTTGCCACTTTCACAAAGATCTGTAGTATCTCAAACCAAGAAATCGATTGAGATTTCGATTCAAGAATGGTGTTATTCCTCCACGGATTCCTCGAGCTCTGGCTCTTAGCTCATTGGGATATCACCTGATGGTTCCATATCTCTAAGATAGAGTGGAAAGAGCTTGGACAAGACAACTCCAATTCATGGTGGTGGATGTCATGGAGCCATCAAAGGAACAATTTTGGAAAATCATCATTTGGGATCATTTTTTTTTTGTTAATTATCATTTTGGAAAATATGACTTTAAAGGTGTATGATTTTTTATACAACTTTCAAGTTATTAAAGTTTTTTAAAATTTTTTTAGGATTAATTCTAGCTCCAATTCCGTCTATTTGGAAATGGGCAAGATAAGCCCTTACTTGTGCTGCAATCAGGCTTGGCACCTTCCCTTATTCTCCTTCCTTTTGTGCTAAGTAATCGAAAATCTCCTATGGCTATTAAGGATCGCCTTTCACCTGTGTGATGCAATTCTTTAGCGACTTAGTAAACTACCCCATTCGTAGTGTCAAGCCTTCCCTTCCTCTACTGCTGGTCGACTAGACTAAGTCAACTTGCTCGTGGAAAGGCAGGAAGGCCTACCCCTTGGCAGGAGATGTTGAAGTTGCGCATGAAAGTAGATTGTAAATAATTTTTTAATTTAATTATTTAATAAATAAATTAATTTTTACTTTTTTGTGTTATTTAATATTTTTATATATTTTATATGATTTTATTTAATATTTCCTATATTTTTTCATATTATTTCATTTAATATATTTTCTATACCAAAAATTAAGAAATTATTAAATAAGATCATATAAAAAATATAGAAAATAAATTAAATAAAATAACATTAAAAAATATAAATAAAATTAAATAAAATTATATCAAAAATATATATAAAATATTAAAGAAAAATAAAAAAGTAAAAATTATATTAACTTATTAAATAATTAAATTAAAAAATTATTTATAATCTTTTTTAAAAATATTTCAAAAATAGAAGTTGTAAAAAAATTTAAAACAACATTGAAGTCATAAAGAAAAACTTTAATGACTTTGAAGTCGTAAAAAAAATTAATCATACAATTTTAAAATCATTAATTAAAAAAAATAACTGCATAACAAAAATAATCATACAATTTTAAAATCATTAATTAAAAAAATAACTGAAATCTTAAAATATTGTACGACTACAATTAAAAAAAAATAGAAATTATAATATAAATTATGACTTTCAATTCAAAAGTTATAATAAATATTACAACTCATCCTTGTTGGTAATTAAAAACAAACATCCAAATAATAATTAAAAAAAAAAAAACTGCAATGATCGTTTTGCCGAAACAATTGGGGTCCTACATGATCAGAAGTTTTATTAAAAAAAAAACTGTTATTGACAAATGATCACCTAACACTAGTTACAAAACCATAGAAGTCCATCATGATCAGGCAACTAAAACACTCACCCAACTAAAGCTTGCAAGTCTCGACCCATCATGTTCGAACTGAACAGAAACTACTCACAAACATGCACTAAATTTTGTCTATAAACTCAAATCGTGTTTAATTGAATTTATTTTAAAAAATGTTTATTATTTTATCATGTTAAAAGACTTTAAAAAATAATTACTTACATAAATATAGTAAGTATTATCGTGCAAGCACCCGGTTAGGAAGCCGCAAAGTGCTGAGTGCAGATGTGATGATTATGCCTGTCTCTGCCAAAAGGGGACCAACAGCACATGCTGCCCACAGATCAGTTCAACTGACTAGTAAACATATTCTTCGAGGGAAAAAAGGAGTATACTGCTACCATTTCAAATCATGGTGATGAAAGAGTAAATCCTGACTTCAACGACCCATTAGTTTCTGCACAGAATGCGAGTGTAATAACAAATTGAGGAAAAGGCGATGTACAGATGTGAAATGTAGCCCAAAATTCCAAAAGTCCTGCATGGGTAAAACTAGGACTTTACAAACTCATGCTGTGACCTGAACAGACTTTGAGTGGGGGGAAAAGAATATAATATAAACGTGTATACGCTACACTAAGATTGAAATTTTAATATGCAACGTGCCTAATCTACTCAAGTTGGCCTTTTTTTTTTTTTTTTTTTTTTTT
>PYAF01001177.1:1619297-1676193 GCA_007407185.1 Glycine tomentella
TAAGCTGGGTCCCCATACACAAATTGTATAATCATCACTTGCATATGCCAACATTTGAGGTATTTTGGGGTTCCAGCTCACACAGTTCACAGTCATGGAGTGCCCAAACAGAACTTCTATAGGCCTAGAGTTCCCGCAGTTCCAAATGTATACCTGTATTAAACAAAATTAGGAGGTGATTTAACTAGTAGTAAGATGTTTACTAACAATAACAATGCACTGTAAAACAGGTGAGTAGGTTATAAGGAATGTCTATATAAGGACACAAAGAAAAGGCAACTACCTGTGAATTCTCACTACCACTGGTGATAAACATGTTATTCAATCCACCAAAGCATAACCTTATAACATATTTGTGTTGCTTGTGTTCCATAAACCTCAATGGCTTATCCCATTTCCCAGCCACATCCCACATATGAATCTCCTGGCTGTTTAAAATGACAATGAAGAACTTGCTATCTCCTGAAACTGAAAAGGACGTGATTCGGTGCTCCTCCAAAATGACTCGCTCGGCACTGGTTCCCATGTGCAGAATCCGAATTTCTTTATCCATGAATATGCTGATAAGATACTCACCATCTGGAGTAACAGCAAGATCTATGACCTTGGGCATCCTCATTCCTCTCCATGATTTTATCACATTTCCATCACAATCCCACACGCAAACGCCCTTTCCAGGGTCAGAGCTGCCACACGCAAACTGTTTTGAGTTGGGAAACCAGGCACAAGAGCTGACAACAAAGCCTTGATTCCCAAATGTGTGCTTGCATGTACCTGTTTCAACATCCCACAGCTTCAAAACATCTGTGTTCCCACATGTAAACAACTTGGTGTCATCAGGACTCCATGCTACAAAAGATACAGCATGTTGGTGACCACAAAGTGTGTGTTTCAATGTCAATTTCCCATCCTCCAGCACCTGGCAGAAGTATTTCACAACATTAGAAATGTTTTAAAGGGTGAGAGTAGTGTTGATTTTTTTTTTTTTTTTGAGCTGCTGGGTCACACTTCCAACATTTATTGATAGATTTACAGACAATTAGATTCTGTATACCCATGAAGCTATGAACTCATAATTCAGGGCCAAAAGAATGATAGTATTTTAAAAAGAAATTACACAGCTCTAATGTCAATGAACCTGTCATTGCTAGGCAATTTGCTTTCCTTTTAGTGAGATAAACCTAGATTATGTATCACCATGAAGCTATGACCTAATTATTCAGGGCCAAGAGAATGAAAATTGCGTGTTTTACATCCTACTTTTGTGATCCATGGGTCAACTGTATTTATAGTGAAGTGTCTTGAATGAAGTGGAAAGGCAGAATGACCCCACTTGCATAATTTAACATGTTAATTAATACTTCCTCTGCCTCATAACAGAAAAAATAGAATGAAGAAACTTCCTTCCTTCTCTTTCATATCACAACTCACAAGCTTATTTTCAGTCTTTATCAGCATCAGAAAATTACCATCTGCCCCTAACAAGTACTTTATACTTTATCTCCAACACACTGAACACCATAATATCCCTTAGACAGCTAAAGAGAAAGATAACAGATTTGTAACAGTTGACTTAGAGACTGTTAGTATTATGCTTCAAACTTTGTTTCCTTGACAACAACATATTTTTTTATTTGGAATTTCAGAATCAGAAAGTGTTCCAAACTCCATTTGGAAGGCAACCAATCAGGCACTTATGAGATAGCATTTATGTGGGTTGGCTATTGAAGTGGGCTCAGCAAGTGACCTACAAGCATTGATCATTTCTATCTAGTAACTAGTAAAACCAAAACTGACATGGAACCCTACTTCAAAAGATAAAATTATCAGTCTAAACTCAAGAGGTTCTCTCGATGGTAATTTGGGTGGATATTTTGAATATCCATCCATATAACCATGGATATCAGATAGGACACCAGTGATGGAATCCAGATATTGTTTACTCTGAACTTATAAAGTTATAATAGGTGTCTGGTACTTAGGATATAGAACCAGGCATAAAAATATAGTAATTTGCCAGGAAATGTATATTGGTCAGAGATCTCAAATAGAGTAGTAATAGCTATAACACTTTTTTCTCATATATATTGGGAGCTTAAACACAAATTGACAATGAAGAAAGAAGCCATTAATATTGGATGAATAATCTAAAGCTAAAACTTCTTATAATGACAACAGCATAATACCTTCCATATGATGGCTGTGCAATCATTGGATGAAGAGGCCAGGTATTCCCCATTATTAGAAAATTGAACAAACCAAACTTCATTTTTATGTCCAGTCAATATCTGCAGTGATGGAAAGAAAAAAAGAATACTATTTAATAATTAATATCTAAAGCATGTAATATCACATGTTAGAAAAGATTAATTTGGGATTTATGTCCATGATTCCAAATTTGATTCATCTTCTTTTTGCCACACAAAAGTTGCCCCCATAGTCAATCTCTTAACATAAATTAGGGATCAAATTATCAAGAAAACAGTCTCATCATACCAATTCTTGATATATCAAAAAACTCGCATGACTTGCTAATATAGTTTCGACGAACTATGACACATTCATGAATCAACCCAAGACATAACGGTACTTTCTACCAAATGCTCCAACCTTCCTTCAGGAACTTCTCCAAATCCGCTAACAACTTCTTTAGCAAGTCATGTACAACAACAACATCACCACCGTCAACTGCACCTAACTCCCTATCCTTATTAAACGAAAGCAAGCACTTAACCAAGCTGTGAACTTTGCACTTGTCCACATCCAAGGCAGAAACCTGCTTCCTGAACACCCCTAAAGCTAACGCATCCTTGACGCAATTGAAATACTCCATAAAACACTGTCTGAATACAAGAAACAGAGCAGATTCCCTGGTTTCACCCAACACATCCTTTATGGAATTGAGATAATCAATGCTTTCATCCCAATTCCAGTTCGAAATAAGTGATTCAAGCAACTTAACCTCATTGGACTTGTACGAAACACCAGATTCCGATTCCAAACACGACGCAGAGCTACTGTACCCTAATGAATATAGACACTGAATTATGATCCTCATGAATTCATGCCTTCTGATTAACCCTTTGGAACCGAGCACCTCACAGGGATTCTCCATGCACGAATAAGATGCATGAATATTAGACCTTAAAACGCGAACAAAGTTGGTAAAAGAAATGCAAAAAACTTGAATCGCAAAACATGATAGAGTAAACCCTAGATGCTAAGAGAGTGAAACAAGTTTCGAAGGGATTACAACAGTTTGAAATTAGAAGTATTTTTACTACGGAAACTGAACAACATCGAAGTGTGTAAATGGAACTTTCTGGAAGGTACCGAAAAGCGCAAAGATCGTGGCCAAAAAAAATAGGTTCACCGTTCACGGCACGTGGTTTTCTTAATCCAGGTCGGGTCGGGTCGTTCTTATCCGAAAGCGACGAACGCTAAGGCTTATTACACATGACTCGGATCCACCCCCAGAAGGGACGATAAGCATGACGTTATCATCAACTTCCCACCCTTTTTGTTTATATATGAATTAATTATTTCTTTTTTTTATAAATAAAGGTTTATGTGGGGGATTTACGTAAAGGTGGTAAATTTTTTTAATTACCATTTGAAGTTATTTTCAAATTATTTACAAAAAGGAATAAGTCGTAATAGATATTACGACTTATGTAACTAAAGTTGTAAATCTATTTATGACTTCTATTTTTTATTATTTTTTAAATTAAAATCGTAATTATTTTTACGACTTTATATTTATATACTGCTTATGAAAATAAGATTTTGAAGTTGTATGCATTTTGTTTTTTTTTTAATTTTTAATTTCATAATTTTTAGTATTTTTATTTTATTTTTATGAACAAAAATTTACTATTTTAAATTCGTGAGTTTGAAATAGTCCAAATTGCTAAATATACACCCTACTTTTGATAAGTTATATACTAAAAATTGAAATTTGCTCTTTATTATTTTGGTACTTGATCTTTATTATTGATGACTTTGTCTTTCATTTTTATCATTGATAATTTTGGTATTCGATCTTTATTATTGATGACTTTATCTTTCATTTTCACTGTCTATGATTTAGTTCTTCATTCTTTGATAATCATTCAAATATTAATTTTTGATACAATTGAAAAATGACAATTTTAACAAACAAATAATAGTTTTATTTAATTTAAACAAAATTATGTTCCACTAAATATATTTATAATTTTGTGCAAAGAAAACAAGTAATCAACTCCTAATAACTAGCAACCTAATGTAGCTCAAACACCAAAACATAATAAGAGCCAAAAAAAATCCTCATAAATTACAATAAGTTTTGGATTTGGAGATACAAGGATTGCTTTGGTGGATTCACGAAGAACACACGTGTGGGCAATATTTTTATTTATTTATAAAAAAACGAAAAACATATGCAGCTAATTCGTTGGCAAGGTGTTCCGCAGCAAATAAAATCAAACGAGAAAAAAACAACAAAGACCTGCGAAGACCTACTAAAAATTTTCTTTCATCAATTTTCAAACAGTATAATAGATTAAGGGTCTGTTTGGATGTTAGCTTCTTTAGAAATATTTCTAGAAGAGAAAAGTAAGAAGAAAAAAATGAAATGAACTTTTCCATAAGCTAAAATAAGTATTCCATTAGCTAATTTATAAATGTCATCTCATCTTTTAGAGAAGTTACATTAGTGAGCTTCTACAAATTAGTTAATGAAGAACTTATTTTTACTTATGGAGAAACTCATTTTATCTTTTTGTTTTTATTTCCTTCTTCTATAAGTGTTTTTAGAGAAGTTTATCCAAACAAGCTCTAAGACAAGGAGAGCATTTTTTGACGGATTTAAATTTGTTTTTGCTTTAGCATCATTACCATCACAAAGTTAATAAGACAACATTTTATAATCTCCACTCAATTTCATTTCTTTAAAATAAATAAAACAATATATTGACAGGGGAAGGGGATAGCCCCACCACGAAGCGATGTTCCCCCGATGTCGTTTCGTTAAACCCTTTCCGCTCACGCTCCCACACGTAGCGTGCGCAAGACATGAAGGGATAGTGTGTGTTGTTGTGTTGAAGAATGATCAAGGTAAACAACAAATTGATTGATTAATTAGTGTATGATTGTTTGGACTTAATTAGAGATTTTGATTTTGAATATATAATAATAATTAAATATTTGAAGGAATTTTTTTTGTCAGAATGATATCATTTAACTTGAATATGATTGTTTAGGGTATGAGATACATGTAATCTAAAAAAAGAAAAAAGAAAAAAGAATGCATCATCACAATTCACACACGCACACACACACACAGACTCACTGTATCACTGTCAACAACACTCCCACCAGCATTAAAGTCTCTCAACTCCCCCCTTTCCTCTTCTTCCCCTCTTCCCCTTCTCCACGCACTCACACACTCTTCTCTTTCGTTTCAAAACCTCTCTCTCTCTCTCTCTCGAGATCTCTCTCGCTTTCTCGCTCTAACTTTCTCTCTCTAGCTTTTCGCATGCACGCCGTTTGCGTTGCGTAGATCTTCCACCGCATTTCATGGATCCAGCAACCGAGCCTCCTGCATTGTCTTCTCTCTCTCCTAGGGTTTCGTGATTCCTTCTTCTGCTTCGCTCTTTTGAGCTATGCGCTCTTTCTCCACCGGCTCGGCCTGCTGCCGTCTCCATCATGACCGCCGGCGGCTGCTCTGCCGGAATTTCGCCACCTGCCGGTCACTCCTTCAAGTCTCTTCTCTCTCCTGACGATGCTCTTCGCCGGTGTCGCATGCGGCGAGAGAGAATGCCGGTGTCGGTCGTCTTCCTCCTTGCTCTTCTCAACTTGCTTTTCTCTTGCCAAGGTTCTTTCACAGTTTCACTTTAGTATTGTTTCACTGTTTTGATTTTCTGCTTATCTTTGTGCTAATTTGCGTGGTGGTAATGAAAATTGAAGTAAATGTGGAGTAATGGAAGAACGGGAAGAACAACGTAACGTACGAGTTTGTATTATTTTGTTCTTTTGCGCTAGTTCCGTAGCACTGTAGTTTTTTTTTCTTCTTCTTCGTCGCTGGAATATGTATGAACTAGATGTTAACGCTTTCTCTGGGAAGTGTAAGCTACACGTGAATCCCTGACTCGTAATTAATATGTAGCAGTTACTTGCCAGGTTCAAGGTCAGAGTCTGAGACTGGGTATGTAAATGTCTGCTAGTTCTGTAGCTTGGTAGCAACTGGGTTCTTCAATGTTATACTTTTTATTATTATTTGTGCTGTGTTGTTTGAATTTTAGTTGATTGGTTGTTAATATTTGCTAAATTATTTATAATTTTAATCGTGTCTAGAACAGCCTATCCAATGTTTTTTTTTCACTAAGTAGTTCTCTGCTAGCCAGTACATGTGGCATATCATTGTTTCCCCTTAATGTCGCTTTGGACAAAACCTAGTCTTCACTTGCCTAACCTAAACCTTTGATGCAGCATTATATTGAATATTCAATTTTTTCAATATTTGGTTTCTGAATATATATGTTCTACCATTGGATTGCCTTAGGTACAAAATTTATTTAGTATTTTAATCTAATGATTCCTTTCTGTTAAAACAGAACTATGACAATTTGATCTGTATACTGATATTTTCACATGTTGTCTCTCTTCTCTATGTTATCTGCCTCAGCTACTAAACCAGGCATTGAATTGAATAATCAAGAAACATATTTTACTTGACTCTCTAACACCCTGCCAAATTTTCCGAGATTCATCATGTCAAGCACCACATTTAGCTAGAAAATCCACAAATTGATTGCTTTCCTGGAAAACATGCTTCAAACTTACTATCACACTCGTTGCTATTAAATGAAAAAGATTATCTGTTGATATTTTATTTTATTTTCAAGAGATTCCTTTTGAGATCCTCTCTGTGGATGCTACTGTCATGTATGACAGAATAGGTTCTTTGCATGCAGGGAAGTCGATTTCTTTGAGTATGTCATTTGCTTCATCAGAACGACCTAAAATGTGGTTTGTTAAACCTTCTTCTGGACCATCTTCTGCACCTGTGCCATCTCCATCTTATCATGGTATATTATATTATTATATATTTCAATAGCTTGCTGTTAAACTTAAAATTAGCTTTGCATATAAGAGGGCGAATCTTTTCTTATTTTAGGTCCTCATGTGACTCCAAGACCAAGACATCATTATCATCACCATCACCATCACAGCACAAGACCTTATGTAGCAGCTCCACCCCCTTCAAAAGATCAAGGTAATTTTTTGGAATAGACGATCTTTCCTCCGACACTTTTTGAGGGAAGAAAAGAGATAGTTATAAGGTGATGTCCCCCCCTCCCCCTCTTCTCCTTAAAAAGTTGGTAAGAAGAGAAGAGAAAAATAAAAATAAAAAAGCTTGGCCTAACGCAACCTAAGTTATAATATCTCAACAACTATTGGTCTTTCCAATTTCTAGTTATTATATGTATTTTATCTTTATATGTTTTTCTGAACTCTCTATTTGGAAGTAAGATGATCAACAATGTCATCTGGATTCTTCATAACCTAGTAATCTAAGTTTTATAATTATGTTGCCTTCTTAGTCTTTTAGTGCAAGTTGTGAGGAAATTTTTATTTATGTTAAACAATATTTGCTTCTTGATGCTCTTTCAAACTTTCTGATAATGATTGCTCACTCCATATTTATGGTGAAAATGATTTTTATGCTATATTTGCTTTTGGATGTTCAGCAGCACATGCAATGTGAAAACTATGCCCTAGTTCTCAAAGTTATGGAATGGTTTAATGATTTAATTAATAGGCCTAAATATTCATTTTTCAGACAAACTCAAATTAATGATTTCTGTTAAATAAAGCCTTTCGTTCGTTGATTGGATTTCTGAACTTAACATTTGTGTTTTTGACCCTCCCAGTTAGTGTCTCATACTGTATACTCATCTATACTGAAATTTCTGGCAGCTTGTGACCAAATCTGTACTGATCCACTCACATCAACTCCCTTTGGTTCACCTTGTGGTTGTGTATTTCCCATGAAAATCAGGCTTACACTGGATGTAGCTCCTTATGCTGTTTTTCCGGTAATGACCGAGTTAGAGAATGAAATTGCATTGGGCACATATTTAGAGCAGAGTCAGGTGAAGATAATGGGTGCCATTGCTGACAGTCAAAATCAGGGAAGAACTATTGTTGATATTAACTTGGTTCCGCTGGGAGAGAAATTTGACAATACAACTGCTTCTCTTACATACGAGAGGTTTTGGCACAAGAAAGTTCCTCTAAATAGGAGCCTTTTTGGTGATTATGCTGTTGTGTACATTACTTATCCAGGTAGTTGTGTTTCTGAGTTTCTCCTTGTAACATTTTACTTTATCAGTATCGTTATTTGTTACTATTTGAGACTAAAGCTGTTTGTATCAGGAATGCCATCATCGCCACCATATGGATCTTTAACCGGGAGCGGTCCTAGTCAAAGTGTTGATGGTATTCTGCCTGTCAGTGCCAACTTTGTCAGCAAGAACCAGAAAATGAATCTAAGGACCATAATCATCATTGCTTTATCTTCCTTTGTACTCTTGCTGCTTTTGATGGGAGCATTTTCAATTATTTTGAAGTGGAGGAAGACTAGGAGACCATCAAGTGGTGTTGGCCCTGCGTTCACATCATCTCTAAACAAGAGATCAGGTATAGTTTTGAAGTTCTTTTGACATTTTTTTTATGTTAAAATTGGCAGCATTTTTTGTTTAATTAATAAACATTTATTGTCTACTCAACTATGGCTATTGCCTAAAAATAATTTTCTTCAGGTTGATTGTGGCTCCCTTTGTAGTTTCTTTCTTTTAGTTTCTATGCTATTCTTGTTATGTGAAGACAATTATATTTGTTAAGCTCTATTTTGGCAAAGTGAATTTACATGAGGTTTATACATTACGAGTTTGCAGTGTGTTGATCTGTTTGACTTTGAAGATTTTTCTACTTTCATTACTCATTGATGCTACTTTTGTACCACACTTCAATTAGGTTTTCTTGACTCACATGTGTTAGTTTTTGTGTGTGGGGGTGTTTTAATTTTTTATATGAAAAATGGACAGCTGTGAATTAGACTTGTTATACCAAATACATACTATTATTGTCATCTTCAGGACCAATTCTATTAATGAGATGCCATCTGCCTTTGGTGGTTATTGTTTTATATACACCTGCAGCTCAAATTTAATAGCGTAGCAATGGAAACATTTTTATTTTATGTTTGCAAATTCCTCTTTTGTTAGTATGTAAACTTGCATTTATGAGGTGGAAGTCTTGTATTTACTTGTCCTTGTGTATTTTTTTTAATAATTTTATTGTTTTCTTGAAGTAAATATAAATGGATCTATGCTTGCACTGCAGGCTTGGGGTCTATGTTGTCAAGTAGTATTGCAAGCTCAACGTCAATGTCGCTTATGTCCACAATGGCTACTTCCCTGCTCTCTGTTAAAACATTTTCACTTTCTGAGCTTGAGAAAGCAACAGATAAGTTTAGTTCAAAGAGAGTACTTGGTGAAGGAGGATTTGGACGTGTTTATAGTGGGACATTGGAAGATGGGGCTGAAGTTGCAGTTAAGCTGCTAACAAGAGATAATCATCAGAATGGAGACCGTGAATTTATTGCGGAGGTTGAAATGCTAAGCCGTTTGCATCACCGTAACCTAGTGAAACTGATTGGTATATGCATTGAAGGGCGCAGGCGTTGCTTGGTGTATGAGCTTGTTCGCAATGGCAGTGTTGAGTCCCATCTGCATGGTAACAAATTTTCATCAGCTTAAGACGTGCAGCCCATGTACAATTTGTGTTTCTTTGCTGTCTTTTAAATCATTTAAATGTTTGTTAATGATATTACAGGTGACGACAAGATAAAGGGAATGCTAGATTGGGAAGCAAGGATGAAAATTGCACTAGGAGCTGCAAGAGGATTGGCCTATCTTCACGAGGATTCCAATCCCCGTGTTATTCATAGAGACTTTAAAGCTAGCAATGTGTTACTAGAAGATGACTTTACTCCCAAAGTTTCTGATTTTGGCTTGGCAAGAGAAGCAACTGAAGGAAGTAATCATATTTCAACACGCGTGATGGGCACTTTTGGGTAAGTGTATAAACTGGCTTTATCTACAGCATTTTGATTCAGTACAGTCTTAAAACATTTCTAGTGCCAAATTGTAAAGTTCTTCAATGACTCCCATATACTCTATTAAAGTTTTGGATAGTGTTTCAATTCTTGACTTTATTTAACTTACATATACTTAGTTTAGTTAATCTGTGAAAGATTCTAATAGTTAAATTGTATTTACTACTTGTCAACCATTTTGAGATTTATCTCCTCTACTAAATAATTTAGCTTTATGAGCTGTAATTCATACCTCTAAGAAATGGTCGGACTGTGGGAGGTGCATTCTGTTTTTCATGCATTACAAATTCCAGGTTTTAATTTGATGCCTTTTCTCTGATCTTTAATTTTGCAGGTATGTTGCCCCCGAATATGCGATGACAGGCCATTTACTAGTCAAAAGTGATGTTTATAGTTATGGTGTTGTGCTGCTTGAACTTCTCACAGGCAGAAAGCCAGTGGATATGTCTCAACCTCAGGGACAGGAGAATCTTGTAACTTGGACACGGCCAATGTTGACGAGTAGAGAAGGTGTAGAACAGTTGGTGGATCCATCTTTGGCTGGAAGTTACAACTTTGATGACATGGCAAAGGTTGCTGCTATAGCTTCAATGTGCGTTCACCCGGAGGTTACACAGAGACCTTTTATGGGTGAAGTTGTGCAGGCTCTCAAGTTAATATACAACGATACAGATGAGACTTGTGGAGATTATTGTAGTCAGAAGGATTCCTCTGCTCAGGAGTCTGATTTTAGAGGTGACCTTGCCCCTTCAGATAGCAGTTGGTGGAATGCGGGAGGGCTAACCCCTCGATTAACTTATGGGCAAGCATCTTCCTTCATCACTATGGAATACAGTTCTGGTCCACTTGAAGAAATGGAGAATAGACCGTTTTCAACTTCAAGCTTGATTGGCGATGAAATATCTTTACCGATTAAGCATGGGAATAGATCAGGCCCCTTAAGAACAGTCCGAAACAAGCTGTCCTTGCATAGATTTACAGGAAGTCGGAGTGAGCATGGAGGACCTTCTTCCAAGCGTAATTGGAACGATGGTTACTGGGTTTAAGAGGTTTGGGGGGTTTTCTAGTGTTTTTGAAATGTACAGTTTCTAAAGGGATCAGAACTAATGATTGAGTGACTGATTTAGCTTAGGCATCTCAAATTTCTGCAGTTTTTATGTTATGGTTGGAGAGATACAGGACGTTGACAAATTTTGAAATATTCATTCATTATACAAGGAGGAAGTGTAACTTAAACAGTATTGTAAATGCCTTGAATTGTATCTCGTGGTGTCATTCCATTTCCATTTCTATTAGCAACGACTAGCCAAAATGAACTTTATGACCATTCCTCTACTGTCTATTTTTACTAGCAGTCGTATTTGCAGTTCTAGTATAAGAAACAGGTATATAATGGGAAAAAATGTAATTTAGTAATTTATCATAGCCATGCATTGCCTCATGTATTCAATCTTAACAAGATATTACTATTAGAAACTGTAAAGAGAGGGAAGTGCACATTCAGTTGCAGATAAACGTGATTGAATTTTTTTGTGGTCGGCGGGTGGTGGTCTAAAAAATATTAAGAATACATTTTCTCACTTTTTTTGAACACATTCTGTTTTTGTTGTTGAAATTTATTAATTTTGTAATTTTTAATAGATTTTAAAGGATTAGAAATACTATTTATAGAAAATGTTTTCTTAGCAATCTCTATCTCTTTTGCCTGTTCAAATTAAAGTCAATGGTTTTAGAGAACCTTGAATACAAAAATTTATTATTAATTATATGTTTTGGTTGTTCTTTTTTTTAATTCTTTTGTTCTTTTCATTTCATTTTTCTTTTATTTTAGTTTATTTTTTCTTTTTTTATCTTTTTTTTTCACTTTTTCTTTTTATTTTCTATTTTCTTTCTTTATCTTATTTTTTAATTTATTATTGAATTTATCTACCACTATAGTTATTTTGGATTAAAGGTGCTGTTGATATTTTTCAATTGCAAAAATCTGATTTAGTTTCTTAGCTTTTTAGGAGATTTTTTGTTACCATAAAATAGCACCCCCAAATCAGTCTCTTCTTCACTCCTCTGGCACTCGCATTACAACATTCTCAAGTCAATTTCTTCTCAACTCCTCTATCACTCACATCACAACGCCCTTAAATCAGTTTCTTCTTCACTTTCTAACCCGCACATCATAACACCCCCAAATTCCTCTCAGTCGTCGCATTGTTTTCTCGTAATGTTCGTTTACATGTATTTTCATTTCCTGTTTATGCTTTTTAACTATAAAATTGCCTCCTTATTTTTAGTTTGTTTTTTTAAAGATTTGTACAAGAAATACAGAATTTTTTTTTTAAAAAAACATTAATCTTTTCTTAAATTAGATAATCTCAATCAAGAAGATGTAAATTATTATAAATCCTCTAATAGCTGTATTCAATATTAATGGATAAATTTTTTTATTAACAGTTAAATTTGAACATTTTATACCAGGTAATTCCCATATTTGACGATAAATTTCATCATATCTTTATTGTTTAGATCTTTCTAAATAATTAATGTCCTAAAGACATTGATTCCACTCCTCTATAAAAAAACATTAATTAAAGAATAAGTAATGTACAATTTTGATTGAAATTCATTAAATGGGATAAGTATAGTACAGTACATCTTAAAATTTGTTTTTATTTTAATAAAAAATACAAGGTAATAATGATGGGCAAATTATTATAAACTGAAATGAAGATGACATTGGTGAATCGATCTAGCTTTCTGGGTTTCAGATTGAGTTGGAAGCCAACTAA
The DNA here is from genome assembly GCA_007407185.1 of Glycine tomentella. NCBI lineage: Eukaryota > Viridiplantae > Streptophyta > Magnoliopsida > Fabales > Fabaceae > Glycine > Glycine tomentella. Next base: position 1,632,246 of record PYAF01001177.1, read on the forward strand.
TTGATAGTACCTCCAAAACAAAACCATGTCCAGTGACTGTGATTCCCTTCCTGAAAACACCATTGTTGTGCGTCCTCTCTCTACTCTGCGCCTACCCTTTTCATTTTTCTAGCTGAAAATGGAATCTTTGTTTGTAACTCTGTGTGTGTGTGTGTGTGTGCAGGTGGGGTGTGGGACGGTGGGTGTGGATTTCTTAGCTACCGTTGCAACTTATCCCAAGCCAGATGACAAAATCAGAAGCACTTCCTTCAAGGTATTATCTGTCATCACATCTTGTCATGAATCATGATAATCATAAAACTTACTCTCTCCGTCCCTAATCCATAGTCGATTAGTTTATGTTTATTAAGAAAGAAGTTAGTTAATTTAATTATTAACATTAAATTTCTATAATTATAATATATTTTCAATTTTTTTTAATTTTACTGAAAATCTATTTATCTTATTCCATCTTCACAAGAGAGAAAAGTAATTTAGGTATTGTAGTAAAAAAAATAATTAATGTACAATAGAGATGAAATAGAGTCTTATAATAATAAGGAACATTTTTTTTTTTTTGTTGACGGTGTCTTAAAAACAGGTACGAAAAGAGTATTTCTTTCTTTGTTTGGAGTTGAAACTTGAAAATGTGCATTGTTTGTTTAGATTCAAGGAGGTGGCAATGCAGGTAATGCGTTAACCTGCACGGCACGCTTAGGCCTCAAACCAAGAATCATCTCCAAGGTTTTTCTTTATCTATCACACTTACACTGTGTGCATGTTTATTTTTTTATTTTTCTCTCCATTCTTATATTATGTTTTTTCATTTCCATAAGGTTGCAGATGACACTCAAGGCAGGGAAATATTACATGAGCTAGAGGTTGATGGGGTAGATACATCCTTTATGGCTGTAATTTTCTCGCACTTTCAATCTTCCCTCTTTCTATTTTTTTCTGTGGTGGCTTATAATATGATTCAAATAATAAGGTTATCAAATGAATTGAAATTAAAATAGATACGACCGAAAACGATATATGAGTTAATATATGTTCTAAACTTGAAAATACCATATATAATGAAAAAATCTTTGACTGTTTGACTTTGACATGTGACTTTTTGAGTGTAGATGTTGATTTGTTGAACATGTCTTCACCTGTGACAACTTTTTTGAGTTTTGACCATTTGTTCATTCAATAATAAAGAATGTATTGAAAAGAGTATTGTTCTAGCATATCTCGGGTGTGTATTTGAATTTATTTGCATTGTATTTGCTATAGCAGCCACTCTGTGATTTATTCCTCCTTGCAGTCATTTTCTTCATGGATTCAAAGCATCTCAGAATCGTGGGATAAAGATCGGATGGCTCATATTTTAGCTCTTAAACCAGACTTAAAACATGCATCTAGATATGAGCCGGCTGACTTTCATCCAATGGTTATAATGTGCTGACTGTATGAATCTGGTTTCCTCTGTGATCTGCTACACCAATATAGCCTTTTTTTAGAGCTTACTGCACTGTGCTACTATCTGGAATTGACTACTATGTGTATGTGCGTTCTTGAATTTTTAGACATGCCTTGGTATGATTTAAGTTTGCAGCTAAAATTTAAAGCATTGGTATATGGCAATGTATAATTCGATGTTCAAATTTTAATTTTCCCTATTTGTGTTTGTTTTTTATATAATTTTCATGCATATAATAGTGTTATTGCTGCTGTTATCATTATATTTATTTATTGTGCTTGCTATTATTTGCAGGTCTCTAAGGAAGGCACTTCACCATTTACATATATCATTGTGGACAGCCAAACGTAATGATCATTGACTTATTCTTCCTTTTATTTGTATAGCTCCCCCTTCCAAAACGAAATTGTAGTAAAATACAATAAGCATTGAGATTCTTGTCACTGTCGCCTGCTCAAGGTTGAACATAAAATAGGGCATACTGCAGCATAATTTAAAGAAAAAGGAAATTAATTGAAGTTGCAAATTTTTTCCTATATTTCTCAATTCTTTTTCTCGTTTTTCTATTTCATATCAACTTTAGATACCTGAGATTGTGTTGCTTTACCCAGCAATCAGTGCATGCATGAGAAGGAAAAATAAAGCATCTTTAGTAAGAATAAAACAACAGTGTTTTATCATGATTCATAATAGTAAGATCTTCAAGCATTTTCTGTTAATGAGGCTGTTGCAAATTATATTTGTAACTTGACTAATCTTTATTCTAATTTTTAAGTAAGTCCCGTACTTGTATACATACCCCGGGATTTCCTCCAATGCAGCCAGATGATCTTCCTGAGTCAAATTTGCTAACTGCATTGAATGGAGCAAGAATTGTTTATTTGGATGGGAGATTGCATGAAACTGCTCTAGTTGTTGCACACAAGGTTATTACTATTATAATTTGTTACTTTCATAAACTGATTTTACCTTTTGTTGTTTATCTAGAGCCTACTGATATTCATGTTTTGTCTTCTAATTGTATTGTATTCTTAAATCCACTTAGTGTCTTTCACTTTATTATCTTCTTCTGGTAAAAAAGGTTGAGAATGAGAGAAGAGAGCATCATCTTATGGGAAGTAAACAAAATCTCATATTTTCCAGTACAGGCAGTTAAGAAGAATATACCTATCTTAATGGATGCAGAAAGGCTGAGAGAAGGGTTGGATGATCTCATAAAATTAGCTGATTATGTCGTGTGTGCTGCACGGTTTCCACAGGCATGTACATTGTTTTCTCTGGAGTTATATATTGTAAGAATGTGTAATATAGAGGTCTCCACGAACCTTGTTTTTGATATTCAGAAATGAATTGATTTTAACACTGCCTTTTTATTATACCTGTCAATCAGTAAATGTGTTTTTTGCTGTGAAAAATATTAACTCAATTTTAGCATCAGAAGAAAAGACTCACTCTCATTTAAGTGGCTTCTGAAATTGAATTGTTTATACCTGTATATATGTTCTTTTATGAGCTGTGTTTTCTTTAATTGTATGTTTTCCTTTAAGCATCACTGTATGCATAAGATATACCTATCTCTTCTGACAGGCATGGACAGAGGCATCAACAGTTTCTAAAGCACTTGTTTGTATGCTTTTAAGGTTGCCCAACATCAAATTTGTGATTGTAACTTTGGGAAAAGATGGTTGCATAATGCTTGAGAGATGCGGTAATGGTACATGTTCCTATTTCAAACAAAAAAAAATTCGCTTTTAATTTTGCGGGGTGGGGGAGTTAATTGTATGCTAGCATTGGAAAGAAATAGTTGTTTACATTGTATGTTCTAATTGCTTTTCATTTAAACAGTTTCTAACTTATTATGCTTTTATTGACAGAGGATCCTTCCACTGAAGAAGTGGATGTTGACAAATTACTGGAATCTCTGGAGATGAGAAAGAATGGAAGCACACACATCCCAACCTGCATATCATCAGTATTCACAATGAAACTCAACACTTCTTCTCTGCTGTGGCATTACTGAAGTGAACTACTGAAGCAAATTTACCTACGTGTGCTATGCTTTCTTTTGACAATAATGAGGTCCACGTTGGTGTCTCAGGCCCTTCGGCATGAGCAGGCCTTTTTTTTTTTCCTTAATGAACTATTCCTATAATAACCTATATACCTCATCATTTATTTATTTATGACACTAAAAAAGAAAATCCAAGTCTTTCTTGGTTAAGACTTAAGATGCAGAGGCTAGATGATCTGGCAAAATTGGGAAGACATTCGAGTGATGGCACTAAACCTTTGCATGATCTCTTTAGCAGTCTTGCATTCATTTGCCATAAATTGACATGTACTCTGAAATTTTTGAACAGCTAAGGAAATCGTTTTTGAAAAATGAAAACATCATATACAAGCTAAAGGCAATGCTTTAACAAACTAGCATTTGTTTTTCTCTGTTATGGTCTTTGATGTAATAGTCCAATCAGTTACAATTATAACTGTTTCATTTAATTATAAAAATTATTTTTCTAAGCCAAATAGTCTGTTACCTAAACTGATGAACTAGTGTATGATGTAGAGCAAAAACATTTTCTGGGTATTAGTTATGATATTGTGGATCACTACCATCTTTGAAATTATAGAAGGGGTTGTAACTTAAACATTACATGCTTATTTGCTTTTGGTAGACTTTTCATTTATATCCTTTTCTCTTCCAGTCAGTGACAAAATTGCACGCAGAAGGTATAGGAACAGTTTGCGGCAGGTTATACATAGGAACAGCCAAGAACATACCACCATCAGAGCTTATTGATACAACTGGTGCTGGAGATGCATTTATTGGAGCTGTTCTCTATGGTAATTTACCACATTTGTTCTACATCTTTTCCTTGTGGCCTTCAAAGGGACTCACGTAAACTTCGTAGTCATCATTCTTGCTAATTCATTTACTTTATGAAAATAACTTGTTGGTCATCATTAAGATTTTCTGGCTCTAAAAGGATGGTTTGGCAATAGATGGATTGTCCCCCTTTGGTCATAGTGGTGTCCTTAATTAGTTTCCATTTTTTATATTAAAATACGATAAGTTGTTCTGCTTTATGATATTACTTACTCAACACCATGCCAGTCATTGTGGTTGCATTTGGGTTTTACAGTTTTTTTTTTCCTGCCAATTGCTCTTCTTCAAATTATCCATCACCTCCTCCCCAACATTTAATTATTTGATTTTCAAAGGTGTTTTACTTATACCAGCAGCATGTTTAACTAATGAAATATACGCTGCCTTTGATTGCTTTCAGCTATCTGTGCCAACTTCGCACCAGAAAAAATGCTGTGCTTTGCTGCTACTGTGGTAAGTAGTCTTGCACTCAAGTAATAAATAATAGAAGAGGATAGTGTATGGCGAGGATGAGTTAAATTTGGTGCAAGAGGCTTATGCATTCATTTTGATGCTCTAATGCAGGCAGCTTCCAAGTGCAGAGCTCTTGGAGCAAGAAGTGGTCTCCCTTACCGCATAGATCCATGCTTGGCATCCTTCATGCAGTAGCATTCTTTACTACCACTGAAGTGAGCCAAATGGTTTAGAATAGATTTTTTGGTTAGAGGAAGTGATATAATATTTCTTCTACATCTTTGTTTCATACTTTCATTAAATGTCAATTTGGAATTTAAAGCGGTTGAATTGTGTAATTTAAATTTCAAATTATTTGTTAGGTTATTACAGTTTTTTATTATTATATTTAAATAGGAATTAAGATTAGATGGAAAAATATATAAAAGAGAATGGAGTGAATGAATGAAAGAGGAAAAAAATATATAAAAAAGAATGAAGTGAATGAATGAAAGAGGAATTATTATTCCAATTTGTGCAAATCTTCTTTTTAACATGGCATCAGAGCCATGGTAACCTCCATGAAAAAATCATGGTATCCTCCATAAAATAGCCATGGTCCTCTCCATGAATGAGAATCATGGTATCCTCCATGAACAAAATTATCTTTCGCTGTCATAAGAGTCTTTCTTTTTCACATTTTCAAACTTCCATCTCTTTTTTTCTTTCTGTATCAATACCTATATTTCACTTTTATTTCTCCTCACATAACCTTTGCATCTTCGGTTACGGCTTGAATCCGTGCTCGTATCTTAATCTTCTTCCCAAAAACAACACAAACGACATAACATAAATCTGTTTTGAATCCTTCTAGTACCTCAATATTGAAGCCTCCATGCACGTATTCCATTTGAAGGTCATTGATGTGAAGCTCGTTGCATTGTTCTGAATCCTTCACAAACCAATCTGAAATCTATTAACATGAACATGTGATGTTCTGAATCCCTTCTCGTATCTCAATTCTCCATGCACGTATTTCATTTGAAGGTCATTGATGTGAAACTCGTAGCATTGTTCTGAATCCTTCACAGATCATCCTTGAGTCTATTGACATGAACATGTTATTGTTTCGAATCCATTTCCTATCTCAAATTTTTTTTACCTCACATAATCGAAGCATATGATGTGGACTATCCTGAAGCACCTCTTGAACCTATTGCTGATTAAAGTCATTCATGGAAGAGTGATTGAAGAAGCAATTGGCAAGTTGAGCATGACCGATATTCATGCACCAACTTGAGGGGGAGTGTTGAATTGTGTAATTTAAATTTCAAATTATTTGTTAGGTTGTTACAGTTTTTTATTATTATATTTAAATAAGAATTAAGATTAAATCAGTTTTTTATTATTCTGTATTAGTAAGAGGTTGTTGAACTACTCTTATATATATATATATATATATATATATATATATATATAATAACCTCACCTTGAGGAAAAATATATAAAAAAGAATGGAGTGAATGAATGAAAGAGGAAAAAAGTTTAGTATGTAAGAAGGAATGAGTAGGCTTTGTGAAAAAAGTTGATTTAATAATTAAAAAAGAGAACAAGAAGTCGAAAATAGAAAGAGGTTGTTGAACTACTCTTATATATATATATATATATATATATATATATATATATATATATAATAACCTCACTTTGAGGAAAAATATATAAAAAAGAATAGAGTGAATGAATGAAAGAGAAAAAAAGTTTAGTATGTAAGAAGGAATGAGTAGGCTTTGTGAAAAAAGTTGATTTAATAATTAAAAAAGAGAACAAGAAGTCGAAAATAGAAAAGCAGATATTGTAAAATAAAAAAAAGAAGAAAATCGCCGTTGCCGGGGATCGAACCCGGGTCACCTGCGTGACAGGCGGGAATACTTACCACTATACTACAACGACCTTGTTGTTTAATAGAGAGCTATGAAATCTGAAATAAGTAATGAAAACATGTAGTAAGTCAAACAAAAAAAGAAAAACACTTCGTCACCTATTCACTACTACTCACCGAACTCGAAGGGAACCGTAAACCGTTCCTCTCCGCTGTGATGGCATGCATGTTGAAGTTGTTCGCTGTAACCAATGGCAGCGTCTTCATCCTCCACCTCAACTCACGTCGTCGCTTCCATCGCCCTTTCAATGCCAAAATCAAAATGTCCTCCTCCGACGCCGCGCTTCCTCCTCTTCCCGATAACCGCACCGTCGTGCGTTTCTTTTTCCCTCTCTCTATATAAATTAATTTCCGAATTAGTGGATGCTGCCAAAGGTAGTGGGATAAGCAAAAAAGAAGAGACTCAGAATGGCAGAAACAAATAGAGATTTCGTTAATCCATGAACAAGATCTATATAGTCACATAGACCCATGAATCCATACATTTCAATCAAAAAAGAATCGAAATTGATAAATATATCTCTCGAAACAAACGAAAAGGAGACGAAAAACAAAAACATGCATCAGTTAAGCCTGCAGTGTCTAATGGGTTATTACTCATTTTTGTACTTGCTGTTTTATTTTCGATATATAGGTTTGTTATTGTTCTGATTTTGACACGTGGCGCAGGTCGGTTTCGGAATGACGACGGTGGATTTCCTGGCTACCGTGGACGGATTTCCGAAACCGGACGACAAGATCCGAAGCGCTTCGTTGAAGGTTGAAGGAGGCGGCAATGCCGGCAACGCGCTCACCTGCGCTGCTCGGCTCGGCTTGAAACCGAAGCTGATCTCCAAAGTTGCAGATGACTCGCACGGCTTTGCCATATTGAAGGAGTTAGAAGCCGATGGCGTTGATACTTCCTTCATCGTCGTAAGATTATTTTTTTTTTTTATTGGCAAACGATAGTTGTTAGTTTTTGTTTGCGGGACCAACCCACCACCTTTCCTTCTCTTTTCACCACTAGATCAACCTTATATCTCCGTCATAAGATTAATTTTAATTGAGTTTCTCTGCCCGTGTTTTAGATTTTAGGTGTTTCTTTTTACTATTCCAAATTTAAATTGAGTGTTTAGGCAATGCAATGCTAGCAAAACTGTTTTTCCTGTTGTTTCTAGTACAAGGCATGCATGCAAATTTGTTACCTGATTGTTGCTTTAAATTATCTCTTATCCTCCTATAATAATGATGATTAATGCTTTCTTTCTTGCTCCTTCAATATATATGATTAATGAATCTGAAAATACTCACATTTTACAAATTGATCCTTTTTTTGTCAGAGTTATAACGGTACTTGACACTGTTCTCGTTTTAGTCCCTACGTGATAAAAATTTTCCATTTCATTTTGGTCTTTCATAAAAAAATCCGAGTTTTGGTTTCGACGCTTGGCATATTGTTGTTCATTTTGATTTATTTATTTATTTTCATTGATCAGGTATCCAAGGGTGGTAGTTCAACATTTTCATATGTACTAGTTGACAACCAAACGTAAGAGTTGCTTGCTTGCATGTTTTGCCTGTTACTTCCTTCCATTATTAAAGTAGTATGGGTTTCTCTTAACAATATCAAGAAACCTGCTGATTCAAGGCTTAAAATGACATGATGATCTTATGATCTTATGCCTGAACTCAAGGGTATTACAACCAGTTCCCCACGTATTCAGCGTGTTCTAACTGTGAAATTATGCATAAAGGTGTATTGGTTTGTTAATGTTTGAGGCAAAGACTTCTGTTGTTTTAAATTACTCATGCAAGTGCTGTTTGAGAAACTTTCACTACCTCCCTGTGTGGAATGCATTTCAATTCTTCTATCACATCACGACTATTACTAGTGAAATCAGTGGTTTCACAACTGCAGCTATAATCCTGGAAGTATATTTTTATTCACTAACTTCTATCCCATATTAAGCTTATGCATTAAAATAGTAATATGTGGTTAAATATACTTGAGGAAATCTACCTAGGATTTCTGTAATTTAATTGAATCAACTAATTATAAGTAATACTCCCAGAAAAACTCGCACAAGTATCTACACCCCTGGAGATCCTCCAATGATGCCAGATGACCTGTCCCAGTCAACATTATTATCTGCGTTTGATGGAGCAAGATTAGTTTATTTCGATGGAATGTTTCCTGAATCTGCTCTATCAGTTGCACAAGAGGTAATCATTATCTTACTTTTTCTTAAAGTTTTTTCATGATTTCTAGACAACATGCATATTGGTAAATGATAAATTACTTTTAGTTGTCAGTTGTCGTTTTCAAATTTATTCAAGAAGAAAAGGAATTTGGCATAAAGCTCCCTTTTTGGGGCTTTGGTTTGTCTTGTAAGTGAACCTTTTCATTTTTACCCTACTTGGTGAATGTGAATTTAATATCGGAATGTAAAGAATACTTCATACACATAGCCTGCCAGAACCTGGTCTGTCCTGGGTGCTAGGGAAGGATTGAAGTTTTGGAAGGAATTGTTACCAACACCTTTGGCTTAGAACATCAGGCCTTTGTGCTTTATCTTTTTAAATAAAAAAACTTATTAAATTAATAGATATGTTTAAAAAGATTGTGATAATTATGTAAATTTTCAAGGGAAAAAAAGCAATAACCTCAAAAAAGTAGTTTTTGAAAACAAGCTCTAAAAGAAGTTGAATCATAGAATCATACCTTTTTAAGCTTAAACAAACAGACCATAGTCTGAGTCATTGAATTTTCAAGTACAGGCAGCTCGCAATAATATTCCTATTTTAGTTGAGGCAGAATCACTGAGGCAAGGGTTGGACGAGCTCTTGAAGCTAGCAGATTTTGTTACATGCTCTGCAAAGTTTCCACAGGTAATATCAATATGATGAACTTATAGCTCATCTTTAATCAACTTTTCTTTTTGCCTACATTCGTTTTGCTTTAATTTGAACTATGTAATTCAGATTTGTTAGAATGTTGATAGTAGGCCTTACTAGAAAGGTTTCTCTTCTCGGCATCCAAACAAGGGATATTTTTATTCAAAGTCCATAGTTTGAAAATATATTTCATGTTGTTTTCAAAATGTTCCTCTTCTCTACAGTCAGCAGCCAAACAACAAGCACTCAATATACATTTACTTTCAAACTTGTTTTTTATTCCATGATTAGCTTGGATTGCCTTTAAGACGCGATGCTCCTCCAATTATGAAAATGATGTGTCCGTATGCCTTTATTTAGGATTTGATTTGTATTTATGTGTCAGGCTTGGACGCAAGCACCATCTATCCCGAGTGCACTGGTTTCCATGCTTTTAAGATTGCCAAATATCAACTTTGTGGTTGTGACTTTGGGTGAAGGTGGTTGTCTAATGTTAGAAAGAAGTGCAAATGGTAAAGGCACTGCTGTAACGTATTGAAGGATAACATAATGCTGTAAAGTTATTGCTTTGGATTGTACTGTTTTCTTCAAGCAAATACAACTTTCAAGTCTAATACTCTTTTTGGCAGAGGATTGTGACATAGAAGAAAGGGATGTGGAGAGTTTCTTGGAATTCTTATATAAAAGGAAAGATGATAGATTGGCTATCCCTACCTGTATACCATCGGTAATATATTGTTGAACTGAAAACTTCTATAAGTCTTATTTTAATGTGAAGATATATTCCACAATTCTGCATTTTAAGTTGGGAGACAATAATAATAGTTTTCAGTACTGGATTTTGTATACATTATAGATAGACATTAATTCGTCCAATTCCATGTCAAATAGATAATAGTGACAAATATTAAAGATTATATAGTTCCCCCCTCTTATCTTTACTGGTTGAGCTTATCAGGCGGTGACAAAATTCAGAGCAAATGGAATAGGGACAATTTGTGGGAGATTCTATATTGGAACAGCTGAGAAGATACCAGATTCTGAGCTGATTGATACAACTGGTGCTGGGGATGCTTTTATTGGAGCCATTATGTATGGTAGGTGTAGTGACTTACCTAAAATTGATTCCATTATTTGAGTTTCTGACTTTCTGTCTAAGCTTCTTACTTGAGACTTTGACTGGGTTTTCTTGTTTTCATTTTTGTTCTTATATTTGTATCATCATATATGATAGAAACACAGAAAGGAACAAAAACATCCCCCCTGAGGACGTGCAAGTGGTTAGTGCTCAGTCCCCTCCTTTCCCCTGGGGCTCCCAATATGGTCCATTCCAATGGTGGCCCCTCCCCAGAACCCAAAATAATAAACAAATAACGTTAGTTTTTCATCTTTTATTGGCAAACTTTTCTAGGATTCCAATCACGTCAATTATCCTAGGTCCAAGCTTGTCTTGTTCCCCATATATCTGCAAGGTTTCCAACATCTTAAACTGAGGTCCTTCCCATGTTTTCCTCTCGGAAATCCTAATCCGGAAAGTATAGAGCCAGTTTTTACTTTCAACTTTGCTGTAGTATATTTTCGGTTGACATGATTTTCTATATGAAGTCCCATACAGAATCACAACGGTTGTATACTTGTCAAACAGTTATTGAACAATGATCACAATGGTTAGAGACATAAATGGGAAATATTTGGTTCAAAAGTGATACTCTCCTAATAACTAATCACTTAAAGCTTGGATTAGCTGGTGTACCCAACCAAGAGCCCAAAGTTGGTCCCTCGAGGGAAACACAGTGATGAAGTTAACATTAATATGATTGTCATTTTTGCATGTTTATGTTTAGTAAAAGTTCTTTTCTTTGTTGCACTGGATGTTAAACGTTTTGGATAATTACTTATGCTCCCTGACTTATTTTTTAGCTATCTGTGCAAACATGAGACCGGAGAAAATGTTGCCACTTGCTGCTCAAGTGGTAAGTTGCCGCAAGAGAAAAATACATACTATTCATATTTCAGAGTTGCATTTCAAACCAAAATTAAAAAATTGAATGATTTTTTTAATATTAACTTCATGGTGTCAATTGCAGGCAGCTGCTAAGTGTAGAGCTTTGGGAGCTCGAACTGGTCTTCCACGTCGGACAGATCCACGCCTGGAATCGTTTTTACACTAGCAGAGACAACTGGTATTTCCCATCAGAGAAGCTCAAATGCTCTTCCATCTCTCTGCTTTTGGAGTCATGTTTACTATGCGGCTCTTTGTACATGTCTTATTGTAAGATGTCCTATAGTTTGTACAGAATCATGAGTAGGGGTGCTCATGATTTGGATATGATTTGGATATTTACATAACTAAAACATACCTAATAAATAAATAGATTATAAGTGAGTATTATAGCTATAATCATAACTAATTTTTAAAATATGGATATGTAATTAGTTATGAATAAACTAGTTATATAACAAATTATATCTAAAACCAATTACATAACTGAATAAAAATAAGTTATTTGAAATATTCATTTCTATAAAACATAGTTATAGTTTTATAACTATAACTACTTTTTAAATAAAAATAAGTTATTTGAAATACCCATAACTATAAAATTGATTATAGTTTTATACCTATTTTTTATAACTAGTTATAGTTTAAAACTATTTTTTTTAGCATCCCTAATCATGAGTTCGGTGAGAGATTATTAATTCTCTCTCAATGTTGGAATTGTTCTTTTGCTGATGAAATTTTTTCTTGCAACCATTTGATTTATTACATATCTCTTATATGAGATTCACCCTGTGGTTATTTTCCTGGTATAAGTGTTTTACATAAAAAAGAAGCAACTATTTCATATGGTCAAAAGATAAACACGAGATTGGAAATACTAGATGATTTGGCCAGGATGAAAGTTCCGTGTGAATGTGCAGTTATGTGTGTTGCATGCCGACAAAAACACATACATGCTATACGAGTTATTGGAAAACAATCGATCTTATTCCCAATGGGCCTTTCCTTTTTCTCATTGTGGCTGAAAGTCTTTGGGGTTAACTTCCTACACCCAGCAGAACTCTAATACACCCAGCACATTTGTGAAAAAGGCAAAATTACCCTTGTACGTTTTGCTTTACTTTAGCTTGTGAGGGGCTTCATTTCACATACACCAGCTGCTGAATATTCTTCATTCTCGTCTTCTTCTTCTGTGTTATGAGTTTGTTGGTTCTGGGTTCTTGGTTGTAGCTTGGATTGTTGTGGGTTGTTGGGTTGAGGTCGCTGTTAGCAGTGGAGATTTCGTTGGCCAGGATCGTCGTCGTCGGAGGTGAGTTGTAGTGTTTCTGGGTTTAGGAATACGGATTGGCAATCCGTATGGCTTATACGGATTGACAATCCGTATGGCTTATAAGGATGGGCAATATTCGTATAACACATACGGATTGGCAATCCGTATGGATTATATGGATTGGCAATCCGTATGGCTTATAAGGATGGGCAATATTTGTATAACACATACGGATTGGCAATCCGTATGAATCATACGGATTGGCAATCCGTAAGAGCCATACGGATTGTCAATCCGTATAGGTTATACGAAGATTGTCAATCCTTATAACCCATACGGATTGTCAATCCGTATAAGCCATACGGATTGCCAATCCGTATGGCTCTTACGGATTGCCAATCCGTAAGCCTTACGGATTTCAAATTCCTTAATACGGATCCGTAATCCGTATACTTCACAGCTTACGGATTTGAAATCCGTACTCATCCAAAACCCAAACAACTCCGACCCAAAGCTGACTTACCTCGTCGTGCCGGAAACCAGAACAGCTTTGCCGACCACCACCAGCTCCGTCCACAGCCACAGAGAAGAACCGCATACCGTTGAATGCGCCGGAGAACCAAAAAAAGAGGTTTCAGAGAGCACGAGAATTTGAACCAAGCAGAAGGAGAAGAGACGCAAAGACTGGTGTATGAGAAAAATTAAAATGCTTGTGTTTTATTATTTTAACAAAGGACATTTGTGGTATTTCACAAATTAGTGCTGGGTGTATTAAAATTCTGCTGGGTGTAGGAAGTTAACCCCTTTTGGTCTTATGTCCTAAGGCTGTAGAATTGGGTACATTTCGGGTTTACCAAGTGGTCGATTTCTCACTTCTACAATTAGCAGATGATACTATCATGTTGGGGGCAGAATTTTTTGGATGATAAAAGCAATTCCTAAAAGTTTGAGTTGGTTTTAGGCCTAATGATCAATTTTAGCTAGAGCCATTTGTGCAATAGTTTGGTGTGCAAGAAGTGAGAAATGTTTAAAAAAAGCAAAAAATAATTACAAAACCTTGCCTACTTATAGAAATTCAAAATAATGGTAACATAACGATAAGGACACACGTCTTCTATAGATAAAACTTCTCGTTCAATATGGACACTTGTTCCACTTAGTTGTGATCTAAGATAATTTCATCCAATTGCTCTAGTAAGCTCTAGTAGTTTTGTTAAGGGACACTAGACACTTCAAAAATATAAGCATACACACACCATAGGACTAAAACCAAAAATATAAATTATCGTCATTGTTTTAGTGTTAAGACCATATATAGTAATGGTAGATCAATATGTAGTCTAACTGAAATGTCAAACTTAGGATAACTATCGTTATGGTCAAATTTCTTGTACAATAAGGTTGCCTCTTGTCCATGTGACAATGTCAATGGTGTAACAATATTTCCTAGAATTAGCAGTGTTACAGTGTTGTGTATTGCTTCCTTGTCTCGTTTGCAATTGATACGGTACTTGTTTAGCCATAAGTAAGCTTGTCAGAAGTCTAGTGTAGACCAATTTCATAAGTAAGCTTTTAATATAAGTTTTCATACAACATCCATATAATAAAATTGTGTCAATTTGTGAAAAAGAAAAATGCTAATTTGGGCAAATCCATAATCGCATGAAAATTCGTATAGCATCTTTGCTTTTGATTTCCATTAAATGCCGTGTTTTTAAATTTTTAATTTAATATTCAACCAATCATATTTTATTATAAGGTTTTCTACAATAAATATTTGTACTAAATATCAATATTATTTATGAAATATTTTTTATTCTCTTTTTTCTTATTGGATTATGGGCTTAAAATTGTAGAGATAATGCTTATTGACCCAACAAAATGAAAGCAATTAAGAGAAAATAATAGAAATAAATAAATGAACTCAACTTTTTTTATTTATATGATTTTATATTTTGTATTTTTATTTTTTTATCTGGACAAAATTTGGGTGTTGACATTGTGCGACACACGAACATTCTCTCTCTGATTATTTTTTAAGGGAGGAGAATGGAGAAGGAATCCACTTAAAAAAATAACATCTGCATTGGAACTATTTTTGGTTGCTGATCTGAGCATAGAACAAAAATGGATCACTGTCTTCTTGGGTCTAATTTGTTGTAGAGGACTGCAAAACAACAAAAGTATCCTAAGAATGGTTCAAATGTGACATTTATGGACTCAAATAATACTCTCAACTTGTTGGTTGTTGATATAGTGCTACCAAGAAAAAAAAATGTTATTGTTAATTTTTATTAGAGTAGAAGAGTAGAATTACTCTCTTTTGAAAATGTCCAAGACCTCGACAACCAGAAGATCGAACCTTTTCACTTCATGACATATTATTTCTTTGGGATCACCATGTATTATTCATGTATTACTCTAATAATTTTAAACTTGCCACCGAGCGAGAGAACTAGAAACATTTGGCTTCCAAGTGATGTTTATGATATGAATTCATACCAACTTCATTTAGTGTTTTGAAAAGAAAGAAAAGATAAAAGTACAAGAGAAATGCAAATATCAAAAGTCCTTAAAAATATATATATATATATATATATATATATATAGTTGAGTTAAAAAGATAACATATGGACCATAAAGCCTTAATCTAGGAGGAAAAAAATACACATGAAGCACACATAGATTCAAGGTTTATGACCATAATGGTTCTCATATTATTGTCATATGGGAAAGGAAAAACAGAATATTAAACTTTGTGTCAATGTTATTTTAGTTTTTCACTTTTTTAAAAAATAAAATTTTCAGTGAAATTTATGAATATTATTTTTCACATATTAATCATGATGACTCTCTCTCTCTTTTTTTTTTTGAAAAGGCACATATGAATCATATAAATAACCCAACAAAATTGATACAAATGTACCAGTTGTAACAAGCAGTCGTACAAAAGAAACTGTTAACAAAGGCACATAGGAAAATACTGTGTCCACCATTACCAATATGAAAAGATGTCCCGCACGACAAGAACGAGTAGCAATGCATTCCCTAGGACTAGAAAACCATGCAGCAATATTAGGATATGAAAACTCAACCTTACAAAAAAGTAATCATTTTCAAGACATCAACTTCACATGGTCCATAATTTTGACGACGCTGATTACCACAGTCGTAGTCCTTACAACTTTCCCTTTTTAATATCTTCAATTAGGATTAATTTTGGCAAGTGAAAAATTACCATGACTACGCTCATAAACTTTAAGTTGATTTCTTGGTTGTGGTAACACTAGCACGACTGTAGTTGACATAAAAACTCACTCTAAGATATAATCAAAGCTCGATTTATCAATCAATAAGAAGACAAAAAGTTTAAGTTTAATAACTCTTTTCATCGTTTTTTTCAATGTCCATTGGCTTGAATCCCTCTTTGAAAATGATGTCAAAATGCCTTCTATCCAATCGATGCAAAAATTACCCCCCTTCCTTTCTTTTTCTATAGACAATGTTGTTTAGGTTGAAATAATTTGTTTGACCTTCTTAATTAGCTTCATAATCACTTCTATATTTTCAGGTTTGATTGGTAGATCAAACTTGCAATGCAACCCTTATCATTTGTAGTGATAAGGTATTTTGAGTTGAGCAAGACCCAACTCCAACTCACGTAACAGAAATAAATAAAATAATAAGTAAGTTCTGTTGCAGATAATCGGAAAAAAAACTATGTTAATTAATTTATAAACAACAAGTTATCAAACTTATTTAGTAAACATATACTAGGGGAAGATAGGCATTCGCCTAGCTGCTTTTTCATGTTTTTTTAATAAAAAAATATAATAGAAATTAATGGGTGATTTGTGAAAATAGTTATAAGAATTAAATAGTAACTTGCGGATGTAATTATAAAAATAAATGGGTATAAAAACGTATAAATCAAAACATCATATTTCTTTTATATATAACAATAAAACATTGGTAAATGTTAACAATATGATGGGATGACTTATGAAAGATGTATGGCGACGAAGACCAATCAAAATGGTTTGATAGATAATGTTGTTTATGTTGGAATTAATTTGTTTGACTTCTCAATTAGCTTCATAACCACTTCCACAATTTCAGGTTTGATTGGTTGATCAATCTGGGTTATGCAGCCCCTCCCATGTTCGTGATCAAATATTTTGAGTTGATCAAAATCCAACTCCAACCCTGCATACCAAAAATAAATAAAAATAATAAATTTTGCTACATATAATCGGAAAAAAATTATTCTATTAGAAATAAAAATTCAAACAAACTCAAGATGAATGACTAATATTACTTTTTGTATAATATTCGTCTAATAATTTTTCCCTTTTCTCATTGAGTTTAACTATTTTCATATTATCTGTCAAATCAACCAAAAAAATATAATAATAAATATGCAAACCAGGGTTATTTTTCTTGCTATTGTTATTTAATGATAATGCTAATAAAGTGACCCAATAAAAGTCAACAATGACATACAATGCTTAAGTGGCAACTATGAATTCGAATGAAACTCGGGTTGAAAATCTTCTCGCCCTTTAGATCCTTCTCCCATCTCCTTCATTCATTCTTTCTCATACATAACTTGGATTACAAGTGTCATGACCAATACCTTGAAGAGTTCATCAATTAAAAATGCTTAAATTACTAAAATTACTCACATCTTTATAGAGGGTAACAAACCTACAAATTGACTTGCAAATTGCCAACAAATTTACACTAGATCATAAACCTTCTAAAAAGTACACCAGTTCAAGAATTTTTCACCAGTTGATGAACACTTTTTTTTATTGATTCAAGATGTAGAATTTGTCTCATTGAATTTATTTTCATCAAAACTATGAAAACAACTAATGTTGAGACAAAAAAGGCAAACAAAATGAAAAATGTATGAAAAGTGAGTTTTCATCAATCCAAAACCTACAAAATTAATAATATATTTTTTTCTTATTATTTATGAGATTCATTTTTTTTTATCAAATTTTTACTACATTTATGTTCTTTTTTTCAAACATTAATTGATTTCTATAGTTTTCTAATAAAATAAGCTTACCACTTGAATCCATAAAAAAAGTTTAAAATTGTGTTAAAAAATAAAAAATAATCAATTTTTCAAAAGAACTCAATTATTATTAATTATATAAATAAAAGAACTATTTTAATTTTTTTAAAAGTTAGAAGACTAATTTAGAAAGAAAAAAAAGATAAATAACCATTGATATATTTTAACCTTCTTTCAAACAAGCAAATTTTAATGTAACGTTTCATTGCATCAATCTTTAGCATCTAATTTAATTTAGTCCAATGAAAACACAAACAACTACTGTTATCTATATCTCTGGATATCCCGGTAAAAGATAACAGGCTTCAACCGTCTACTATCAAGGTTCAGGTTAGAATTCTATAAATAAAGTCTATTCCATGGTGAAAGGTACACACAATTCTGACTCTCTCTTTCCATTCACACGGCACACACCGCACACCAATTGCGTTGTGAGTATTGTTGCTGTGATCTTCTTCTTTCTTAAGCTGCTTCAATTTCATAAGCTTCTTAAGATAGAGAGAGCCTGATCCTACATAAAATCATCCAACATCACTTGTTGAACATTTCTGTTCTCTTTAAGCAGAACAGTGGCGCCGTATGTGGGGACGTTAAATTTCAAATCCCACGTTCCCGATGGTAAACACAATAAGTAACAGTTAGGCCGCATACCCACGATCTAATACGGGTACAAGAGAGAGAAAAAAGAGAGGAGAAAGAAAGCATTAAAATTCGCATGTTGAGAAGGCAGAAACTATCATCCTTCAATCTTCTCGATCTCCTTGTCTAACCGTTAGATCTTGTTTAAAATTTTACAGCAAGTTCATGATTCACCAATATTCACATCTAACGGTTGGTTTCTTGAATAGAAGCTTGTAGAATCACCAGAAATTCCAAAACCGAGCTGGTTCAGAATCCGTTTTCTGAAGTAGATAGCAGTATTACGAGGGACATTTCTCTCAAACTATCCGTTGGATCGCGTTCAAACTTGGAGAAAAGATTAATCAAATCTGTTTTTGCATTTTGACCGTTTGGATCATTCATAAAAGCGTTTTCAAGATGGAATGTTTCAACTACAAACAAGAGTTATTAGAATTTCTGCTTTGTTTTATCTTGTTTCAGACAGTGATATTGAGAAAAGGTTATCTTTTTAATCAATCGTTGGATTATCCTCAAATTTAGTTAGTATGTTCCTATCTTGAAATAAATCAATTTGACCGTTGAGATTTTTTAATTATTATTTCTAGTGGTAGGAATTAATTTCGTACATAAGCCTATTTTGTATGCCTACCTCTTGTGATGTTTTGATACAATTTTTGTTGATTGTAATGATTGCTGGAACCCTTGCGTAATCTTATTTTATTGATAGTGAAGAATTTAAGTGGATTCCGAGATAGGTCCCATAATTTTTACTTATCACATTGAGAAGATTTTCCCAACTTATAGAGCAGCGCTTCAAATGGAGGAACATGGAGAATCCGGCTCATAATGAGAATTGAGAAATGTTGCATAAATAGAAGCCAATCCGGACATATAGTTGCGAGGCAATGAGTCCAGTTGAGACTTCATCCACGCCGCTAAATCAGATGATGGGCCTATGGGAAGCGATAAAATCTGATTCCCACCCAATAATGGTGAAAGCATAAGAACTGCAAATCAAAATCCTAATATGATGGGTGCAGAGCATAAGAAGGTAACCTCATCGATATAGAATGCAGCTCATCAGTATAGAATGTGAGATTCACCAACAGGGAAGCCAGGTTGGCATATGCGCAATATCACTTTACGAGGGTGGATCTTGTCTCACGAGCGGCAACACAGATTAAATTAAGCAAAAGCTAAGTCTTCTCCCCCTTTTCTAATATGAAGCGTCATAAATCATTATTTATAGTATTTTTATAATGATATGTGTAAAATATTATTATTTTTGCATCTCAAATATAATTACCGTAAGAAATTGATTAATCAATTAATGTTGGCAATAAATTTATGTTTATTATTATTATTATTTTTGCATCTCAAATATAATTACAAGTAAGAAATTGATTAATCAATTAATGTTGGTAATAAATTTATATTCATTATTAAATGAATGAATTGTCGAAATCAATTAATGTGATCAAGAGTGCTAGGGTTATGAAAATGACATTAATTCCTAATTACCCTTATTGCACCAAGAAAATGATCTGTGTTGGATGCCCCGTGATGTTAAGAATTATGGAGATAATTTATAATTTTGGGTTTATATATGAAGCCAACCCATGAATCAATGTTTGTACTATTGAAGTTTTTATAATACCTATTATAATGCACCGTGATGTGAATGGTGCCTTTCATCAATTATACAATACTTGCCATCACAATTTCGAAACAATTGGTTTTATTTAGTATGTATAGGAACATAATCTTTATGATAGATTTATAATAACTATTCAAACCAATTATTTTTCACAATACATTTATGGAAAGTATGCTTTTGATCATCTACAGTATTGTGATCAATCACCGGATATTCTTCACAGGGACAATGATACCCGTGGAAATTGGTCAACAATCATGGAGAAGACAAATGTCTCATGCAGACAATAATGCAGCATTGGCTGCCGAGCTGGATCTGATAGAAGAAGTCTGCACTATGGCGCATCGCCGAGATTTTTATATATGAAGCAGATAACGACCCGAAAATTCAACAAAAAGGTTAAGCTGAGGTCCTTTGAAAAAGACGATCTCGTATTACGACGAACAGACATCGGGAATAAAAATGCCCGAGAGGGAAAGTTAGCAGCAAATTGGGAAGACCGTACCGGGTTGTCCAAAATCTTGGGCAAGGAGCATATCTGTTGGAAACGCTAGAAGGCAAATAGCTGACAATGTGCAGCCGAGAAAGTCCATGTGTTTTCCTTTAGTTGGCTTTAAGTCCGTCATTGGGATCATGGAATTTCACCATGTGTTTCCCTTTAGTTGGCTTTAAGTCCGTCATCGGAATCATGGACGCCATGTGTTTTCCTTTAATTGGCTATTGAGCCCGTTATAGGGATCATGGATTATTGTTCTCACCATGTGTTTCCCTTTAATTGGCCATCGAGCCAGTCATAGGGATCATGGGAGTTCATTATGTGGTTGCCTCTAGTAGGAATCACAGTAAATTTTTCATGTGTTTCTCATTAATCGATTATGTAAGCCGGGAATATGACACCCGTACAAATCTTTCATTGAGATCATGAAACCTATATAATCTTCGAAGAACATCAATAAAGTCCTTGTTGTAAGGAACTCATATATACATTGTGCACAAATTTGGAGGGCTTAGTCGTTGTTTTGTATTATCTCGGTCCTGATCAGGCCGACGTAACTACTTAATCATGGATGAATCATCGGGTTTACCGAAAGAATTACATCTACAGATTAATGTTACGAATACATTAACAGTTGCTAAGACGGGAACATGATCCCAGAATGATATTTAAATCCCGACCAATGATTCGGATTAAATAATACTTGGCCATTGAAGCCAAAATACGGAAGAAATGATTAAAGCGTGCAAAGAAATGACAGTTTAATCGACAAGACACGTAGCAGTTGAGAACGAGAAGTCGTTCCATTCCTCGATATTCATAGCTTTCCAGGCTACTTTGAAAAGACAAGAGATAGCTCGGCACTGAAGTTGGTTAGAAGTGACTTGTGAAAACTGTCATATAGTAGATTACCTCGACCGGGGCAAGAATGCAAAATTTACCTCGGAGGCAGAGTACCTCGGTAAGAGGCAAACTACAGATCCTACCTCGGCTCGGATTCTACCTCGGTTCGGATTCTACCTCGGCTCGGATTCTCCAAACTTGATCGATTTCATTACTGATGCATCCCGGACACCCAGAATGCTAGATGATCGGGCTGAGGGGCATCTGTTACGGATAAAATATATTATCCTATCTTACTAATTCAAATATTCAAACTTCCAGTAACCCATCATCATAACCACCAGATAATAGAAGATATAACTGTTATCTTTCAGTTATCTATATCTCTGGATATCCCGGTAAAAGATAACATGCTTGAACCGTCTACTATCAAGGTTCAGGTTAGAATTCTATAAATAAAATCTACTCCATGGTGAAAGGTACACACAATTCTGACTCTTTCTTTCCATTCACATGACACACACCGCACACCAATTGCGTTGTGAGTATTGTTGTTGTGATCTTCTTCTTCCTTAAGCTGCTTCAATTTCATAAGCTTCTTAAGATAGAAAGAGCCTAATCCTACATAAAATCATCCAATATCACTTGTTGGACATTTCTGTTCTCTTTGAGCATAACAACTACTAAATTTGAAAATTTTACTACCCAAAAAATTTGAAAAAAACAAAACAAAATCCATCCAAGTAAGGACAAAAGGAGACGATTGAGGCCACTAGAGCAGCATCCGAAGATGTTAGCGACCGCGATAGGCGCCTCAAATATTTGATTTTTTTAATGTAACATGACATTTCTAACATCTTTGACAAATGACAACGTTAGTCATCAAATCAAAATGTACCGTAATTCATACCGACACTGAGGGGTATTTACGGAATGCCACACACATAAGCAAACGTTTCATTTTTTACCTTAACTAAAACTACGATTCTGTGCTCCTAAATCCAAATGTTACGAACATCATCATCTTTTTGTTTTTTTTAACCCATCAAAATATGACGACGTCTACGGTGGACCAGTTTTATCTGTCATTGGATTAATCTGATCTCATGATCGTAACATACGTCCTCTCACACAGGATTACAACATCGAATCATTCCCTTCCTCTGTCATCTACACAATTTCACCAATAATCTCCCGCCGCCGCCGCCACAAACCAACGAGGCTGTCTGGCGTCATGAAATGGAGGAGGGAGGGGATGTCGGAGAAAAAGAAACTGGAGAATAGACCAGTTCTCCGTCCATAACCTTCAATTCGCAAATCAAAACACAATTAATCAACAAATTTCAATTCACGCACACATTGAGAAAATTCCAATCCAAAGTTAACTCTCCACAATCGAATCTACAGTAAAACTAATTCACTTCACTTTTGCAAATACACATTAAAAAGTTGATACAAATTCTAGGTTCAAGTCAAATATCGCACCCTCCCTGACCGGAGCAATATTCAGAAAGCAACACACATCATTCACGTAAACCATTATTAAAAGAAATAGCATAACAATGAAACCACAATGTATTGCAAGAACGCCTAGTTTTGCCTTTAATAAAACCTAACCAAGCAAGTGTGAGACTGCGAGGGTTTGATGGATCCGTATTTTGGGCGATTCAGATTTATCGTTATTAGCGGCGAGCTTGTTCTTGATCTGGAGGATCTCGTGGGTTCAAGTTTTGATGGTCAAATCGGGCTTGCGGTTGAGCCCAACGCCGACGATGACGATGGGGAGAAAGCTAATGTCCTTTTCCAAGCCCGTCGCACCTCCGACGACGAATCTCACCGTCGTCGTCTACACCGAGAAAGTAACACGGTCGATTAGCCTTATTGGCGGTGACAGAGAATGGAGGTATTGACGGTGAGCTTCGTCGGAGGAGGCGCGACAAGCTTCACGGAGTCGCAGAAGGTGCGGG
Source organism: Glycine tomentella (assembly GCA_007407185.1). NCBI lineage: Eukaryota > Viridiplantae > Streptophyta > Magnoliopsida > Fabales > Fabaceae > Glycine > Glycine tomentella. The sequence goes on from PYAF01001177.1 coordinate 1,655,764, forward strand.
GTGCTGTGGAGGATGTTGTAATCCTGTGTGAGATGATGTATGTTATGATCATGAAACCAGATTAATCCAATGACAGATAAAAGTGGTCCACCGTAGACGTTGTCTTAAAATATTTGCCCTTAAAACCAAGAAAAAAAAAGGGAAAATACAAATTACAAACAGAGAGCGTTCACAACACATTACATAAAACCCATAACAAAAGCAAGGTCTGCCATTCAACCGGTGATAACAGCAGACCAAGGGCTTAATCTCTTCTTCAAAAGTTTTGGTCTTGTTGAAGGGTTTTGAGTTTCTCTCTTTTTTTTTCTCCTCCACATTGTCTCTCAGTTCATATAAATATATATAATATATAATATATAGAGATATACCCTTTTGTTTTTTCTGCATTTTGGAGTTGTAAAACACGCATTTTTGTGGAAGTTGTGGTGGAAGGGGAGTGGCAAGATCTTCCATTTTGATTAGTGGAGTAGCTGCTGCCAGTAGATCCGGTTGCAAGCTGAGTTTTTGATCCGATCTCTCTCAGAAATGGTATTCATTTCTCATTCATTTGGATTTTCTCTTGTGGTCTTGGTTGAGTCAATTTCAAGTCTTCCATTCCCTTTCAGTGGCGTGAAGCTCACTTTGTTCAAATGGATTTTTCGATATTGTTTTTCTTTTGTTGATGGAAATGGGGTTCTCGTTTTCCTATGTTAATGGACTGATCTGCTATAGCATAGAAGGCAGATTTGGGTCGTTATTTTATCTTATAACTGATTGCTAATGCTGTTGAATGAATGTGCCCGTTTCTTATTGCCAACTGACATTGTAGTAGTTCAATTCCATAGTGGATAGTGTTTTTCATCTTAAGGATGTCCTGTAAAGAAATATGCAGCACAAGGGAGACTTTGTGCTGCTGGTTACAACTTTCATAAATTTGCTCTCATTATGTTGTTCCTACTTGCTATGCATCATTGATTGATTTAGATGATTTTTCATTGATTTAAGTGTAAAGATTTTTTGTAAAAAAAAATTGGTTCAAAATTATAATCAAGCATAACTGTTTTTTTTTTTTTTTTTACCTTGAATAAGCTTAATCGAATAGGTCGGACCTTACTCTTTGACAATGTAGGTGCGTAACTTCAAAGTAACATATTTAATGGGTAAATGTGCATGTCTGTGGGGCTGAGGAGGACTAGTTTATGTCCTTTCCCATGATTTTTACTGTCTGTGGACAGTGGCAATTGCTTATTAATCCCCCTTAGTCATAATTTTCAATTTTCAATTAATAAATTTAATTGGGTAATGGTAGGTTTTGAATGTTTCATTGAATCATTGTTCATGTTGGATGTTTATTCTTTGGTTACTCATGTTTCAGTTAATATAATTTATTTTTAATCAATGTTTCCTACCTTATTTTTTGAAAAGCTTGACTAGTCCATGAATCTTATGACATCTGTTTCACCCATTTTGGTTAATATCAGTGTTGACTTCAATACTAGATGTGCATAGGTTTTCTTCTGATTATGTTGCAACATGCTTTTCATACCAAAGAAATTTTATTTAACTTGAGCGACATTGATTGACCTCCTTCATTGAATTTGTTATTTTCTTCTACTGAGATTATAGTTAAAATTTCATAGATGCTGTTTCACAATAGGAAATAGTTAATACGCAGATAACCTGCGATGGAAGAACTAGATTTATGATGGTATTCTCAAAACACATTTTGTGAAAACACTGAACGTTTCTAACAATGGGGTATCTAGTGATACTTTCAACCACATGGGTTTAAATTAAACCTACTCCTCAGTCTAGGGCAAATTATGGAATTGTTACATACTGCTTGAGAAAATGTCAACGTATTTTAACTTTTTTTTTAAAGATTTGTACGGGAAATAGTAAAAATAACTTTTTTTTTTTTATTGTTTTCATCATTTTTTTATACTAACTTTTGAGAAAGTTGTTTTTACTATTTCATTGCAAACTTTTGAAAACAGCAAACAAAGTAAAAACAAGGTGACATTTGTAATTAAAAGTGAAAATAGAAAACATTTTACGCAAACATATGATCCTTTACATTTTTGTAAAAAACTAGCAATTATGTTGTATTGCTTTTTTCTAGTGTGCATGTGTGGAAATATGCTTCAATTCTATGGGTTTTAAGATTTAAGAGAGAGAACTTGACTTTTCCTTTTACCCAATACTCACTGTTTATGAGTTTCACAATAGTTATTTGATTATGCATAAAATTTCATTTGCGAGTTACTGAATTCTGTTAGAGTTTTACAATTAAGTTGTGACACTCTACATTTTAGGCTGTGGCTGCCAATCCTGTAGTTGGGTCCCATATTTGGGTGGAGGATCCTGATGTGGCTTGGATAGATGGTGAGGTCTTGGAGGTTAAAGGAGAAGAAATTGAAGTCCTTTGCACTTCAGGGAAGACGGTGAGTGTACTTTGTAATATTTGCTAAAAGCTAATCCTCACTAATTCATTTTCATGTTCTTTCAATCTTACTGGTTTTACTTCGAGTACATTGATTTCTTGAACATGAGTGACTGGTGGGAACCTTTGAAGCATAGCATAATAAAGATATGTCTTATTGAAAGTTTGAAAATACCTGTTCTTGTTTTGCACGATGTCTGTACTTTTATTTGGTGTATTTGGTATACTATATATACATTTTCAAGTTAACTTCAAATTTGGAAGTTTCTAATGTTTACGATTTGTGAATTTTTGCTTTGCTCTTGTTTGTCTTGAAATTTGCAGGTTGTTGTTAAAGCTTCCAGTATTTATCATAAAGATACAGAAGTCCCACCAAGTGGAGTGGATGATATGACAAAGCTTGCATACCTGCATGAACCTGGAGTCCTAGATAATCTGAGATCAAGATATGATATAAATGAAATTTATGTATGCATTACAGTTTCCAACTCTTCAAAGCTTGTGTCTGTTGCATGGGGGGAATGGTTCCCTTTATTTTGCATTTGTTAGTATCTTCATATTTTCAAACTGTATTGACAAGTGCTGACTAATATTTTGCTCCCAGACTTACACCGGGAATATATTAATTGCTGTGAACCCTTTCATAAAGCTTCCTCATTTATATGATAGCCATATGATGGCCCAATATAAAGGAGCAGCTTTTGGTGAGCTAAGTCCACATCCCTTTGCTGTTGCAGATGCAGCATATAGGTAGTTTTCATATCTGTCCTGCAAATAGATCATGCTATTGGTTTAAGAGTCTGACTATATAAATTATTATTTATTTAGGCTTATGATAAATGAGGGAATCAGCCAGTCAATATTGGTTAGTGGTGAAAGTGGAGCTGGTAAAACAGAAAGTACCAAGTTGCTCATGAGGTATCTTGCTTACATGGGTGGGAGAGCTGCTGTTGCTGAAGGTAGAACTGTTGAGCAAAAGGTCTTGGAGGTAAGAGAATTCGACATTTACAAAGCTGATTTATTTTGTTAACCTTAACTTCTGTCCATTCAACTTAACTCTTTTTGCAGTCCAATCCTGTTCTAGAAGCCTTTGGCAATGCAAAGACTGTTAGGAACAATAATTCTAGGTGGGAAATAATTGTAAGTTTACAGCTTATGTAGTTATATTGCAAATTTTTTGCCATCTTGTTTAATTTTATTTTCTCACTTGGGACTTCTGCAGTCGTTTTGGTAAGTTTGTGGAGATTCAATTTGACCAGAGTGGAAGAATATCAGGGGCAGCTATCAGGACTTATCTGCTTGAAAGATCACGTGTTTGCCAGGTGTCAGATCCAGAGAGGAACTATCATTGTTTCTACATGCTCTGCGCTGCACCTCCAGAGGTACGAAAACTATTTTGCTTACATTAATTTGTTTCTGGAATGAATCATAAATGTGAGTAACTTACCATTAGAAAAAACTGTGAAATGGACTTGTAGAGAACTTCGATAGAAAATAAGAGCTGATTTCCTTTCCTCTCAATCTCTATGTATGCTTAACTTTAATTTTTTTTTTTTTTTTTTTTTTTTGTCGTAAGATGTGTCTGTATTAGCAAAATGATTTGGAATGCTTAACTCTTTTTGATTTTATTTACTAATATTATCTGGTCCTCTTTGACAGGATATTAAAAAGTACAAATTAGGAGATCCAAGAATGTTTCATTATCTGAATCAATCAAATTGCTTTGAGTTGGAAGGAGTTGATGAATCTAAAGAATATAGGGATACAAGGAGAGCAATGGATATTGTTGGAATAAGTTCTGAGGAGCAAGTCTGTAGGGATTTTATTTATCTTCATCTTCCGTTTCTTCAAGCTTGACTTATGATTCAATGCTCTGTTTTTCTATGTCTCCCATTGCTCTTCAGGATGCAATATTTAAAGTTGTTGCTGCAATTTTGCATCTTGGCAACATTGAATTTGCGAAAGGGAAGGAGATAGACTCATCTGTGCCCAAAGATGAAAAATCTTGGTTCCATCTACAGACTGCTGCTGAGCTTTTCATGTGAGCAAGCGTTGCACACTTGCATTGTTTTAAGGTTTCCATGTCATCTTTAGCTCATGATTTTTATTCAGGTGTGATGCAAAGGCACTTGAAGATTCTCTTTGCAAACGTGTAATTGTTACTCGTGATGAAACAATTACAAAATGGCTGGATCCGGAAGCTGCTGCACTTAGCCGAGATGCCTTGGCTAAGATTGTGTACACAAGATTGTTTGACTGGTAAGCCTGCGAGCAGATTGGTTAAAGATATATATTTTTGAACCTTGGTTAGTGTTACCATGTTTGGCCAATTTTCTCCAAGTGTTAATCTCTGTTTCTGTAATTTCCTGTCTTGCATTTGTAGGTTGGTTGATAAAATTAATAATTCTATTGGTCAAGACCCCAAGTCTAAATCCTTAATTGGCGTGCTGGATATTTATGGTTTTGAGAGTTTCAAGACTAACAGGTTTGTACCGCTACTTTGGTGTGTAATTAACATGGGCGAGTCTTCAAGTGAACAGTTACTCCAGGAAACTTACAGATTGTTTAGGAGTTGCTAGAATTAGAGGTAGAATCCCTAATTAGTAGCTGATTAGGCTTAGAATAAGCAATTACATTTATTTGTATTTATTGTAAATATATTACATATACAGAGCTGTGTGATCTTGTTTAGACACACATTCAGTAAAACCTATAGGAGTCAATGATGTCCTTCTCTACTAGTTGTCATATACTGAGATGCTAGATTGAATTTGTGATATCATTTAGTCCATCCTTAGTTCATTATAATCTAGTTTGTCATTAAGAATGCTTATGTGATAAATCCATCTGTTCTTTTGGTTTGCTGTTAAACTCCATTTTGATGAAATGCTGTTCTTTTCCATCACTCATTGCTAGCTGTCTAATTGACTGGAGATTACTCTAATGGACAAAAGCTGTAGTTCCACCTTTTGTGACAGTAATGATGCTGATTTTGTTTGTTATCTTGGTTGTTATGTATACTTTGCAGTTTTGAGCAATTTTGTATTAATTTGACCAATGAAAAGCTTCAGCAACATTTTAATCAGGTTTGTTATTGAATATATTAATTTCTTTATAATTATAGCCTATAGGTATCTTTTGCTTGTATATTTGAAACGGACAGTAATCTCATTTTTTTTTAAAAAATTATTTAACGTGCTCTTGTAATGCTCCAATATACTTTTCTGCAGCATGTTTTCAAAATGGAGCAAGAAGAATACAAAAAGGAGGAAATTGATTGGAGTTACATTGAATTTGTGGACAATCAAGATATTCTGGATCTCATTGAAAAGGTTTCCCCTTCTTACTCTGCAATCCTTTTGTTGATTGGCTTGGTCTCTTGTGGATGCTTTTGTATAAGATATTCAATTCTGTTAAAAGTTATATATTAAATATGGTGGTGAATGGAGATATAATTGATAAACTAGCTTGTGGAAAGATGGGGTGGTAAGCATTTTCAACGGCTAAGGCATCTTGAATTTTTGCCTGGAAGGTGAAAGGCTTTATGAAATGCATGTTCAGTGAGATGATACAAATATGTCAACAATAACATCTTTTTTTTTTTTTTTTTTTTAATAATTACCAGTTGATTTCCATTCCCTGTTTTTAGGATAAGTTGTTTTTAAGATACAAGAGGCAGAGACAATAAACTATATTTTTTTAGTAAATATAGAAGTAAGAAGATGAAAGACACACTAGTTTCTTTTTATTGTAAAATTAAAGGAAGTTGCTTTCAAGAAAGTATACGTGGGTGGAAAAGATGGTTGACTACAATTTTCAACGGTCTTCAGTTTAGACATTGGAATTTGGAAATAAACAATAAAACTGTAGTATCAGATAATTAAGATGGATGGGAACTGGGGATTTGGGTAAAAGAGAACTTTTGGATGTACCTAAAAGCCATTCACAAATTATTAATACATTAGGATACTTTTCATGCTGTGATATATTTCACCGTATGTCTGTTTTGAAAATCGATGAGGTTGTGTATACTGTATATGTATCAAAGAGAAAATGTTCAATTTGTTGTGCAGTTTGCCATTAGTGAATTTATTATTTACCATTAAAAATTTATTTTGACTCTTGAATTATCTTGTATTCATTTTCAGAAACCTGGAGGCATTATTGCTCTTCTGGATGAAGCTTGGTATACTTTGTACTGATAGCCTACATAACTTTTTCAATTATTTTTATTGATGCTCAGATAGCTGTATGTGTTTGTACTATGCAGTATGTTTCCTAGATCTACACACGAAACTTTTGCCCAAAAGCTGTATCAGACCTTCAAAAATCACAAAAGGTTTAGCAAGCCTAAATTATCACGTAGTGACTTTACAATTGGCCATTATGCAGGAGATGTAAGTTCATAAAGTTGTAATTTTTTCATTCAGAGATATAACAAATAATAAATGGGATACATATTAGTATAAGTACATGTCCAGACGTCAGAATGCTGTATGTGATTTGTTCCTTCTTTGCACTACATGTACCCTTAATCTCTGTCATTTGTAGGTCACTTATCAAACTGAGTTGTTCCTCGACAAGAACAAGGATTATGTGGTTGCAGAGCACCAGGCACTTCTTTATGCTTCCAAATGCCCCTTTGTATCAGGCTTGTTTCCCCCTTCTCCCGAAGAATCTTCTAAACAATCAAAGTTCTCTTCAATTGGTTCACGATTTAAGGTTGGTTGGTTTACTTTTATTTGGAAACCAACTTTTTTTTGTCTTTCTTGCTTAATCTTTGGGTTTGTGAAAACTGTTTATATGTCCTGCAGCAACAATTGCAATCTTTACTTGAAACTCTCAGTGCCACTGAGCCACACTACATTCGTTGTGTAAAACCCAATAATCTTCTTAAGCCATCAATTTTTGAGAATAAAAATGTTCTGCTGCAACTACGTTGTGGGGTAAGACTGCTAGTATTTCATCCCTTTTTTCTTTTACAATATAGTTTGTGCTGTAATTGAAGTTCAACCTGATATTACGTGATTTTTTGCTTATTAGTATGATTCACTGGTTGTAGGGAGTTATGGAAGCAATTAGGATAAGCTGTGCTGGGTATCCTACTAGAAAAACCTTTGATGAATTTGTGGATCGATTTAGCCTTCTTGCACCTGAAGCATTGACTGGAAGGTATTTGAATTGCTAATCTTATTAGCCATTCTTATCATTATTCTGAAAATGCTTACCTTTTTCATATTTTAATTATGTTAGTTCTGATGAGGTCACTGCTTGCAAGAGGATTCTAAAGAATGTTGGACTTGAAGGCTGTCAGGTAACTCTTACTATGTGATCAAAACTTTTTTTTGATAGTCTTTTTCTCTCTGCTTGGAGAACTGGTTACCTTTCCTTTTTTGCCCTCCTTGCATGATTCACATCTACTGACAGTAAATTTGGAAAATGTAGTTTAGGTTTTGGGATGATCACTGTTTCATGTAGTCAAGTATATACCAAGCATGGATTGCTGTTTATGCCCATCTGTACTTACTGTAATTTTATTTGCCATTGCATTAAACAATTGCTGATTGGTGATATGAGGCTAATATTATCTTTTTTCTAATTTATTGGTTCTGTTTATTGCCACAGATTGGTAAGACAAAGGTGTTTCTTCGAGCTGGTCAGATGGCAGAACTAGATACCCGTAGAAGTGAAATCTTAGGAAGGTCAGCAAGCATTATTCAGAGAAAAGTCCTTTCCTATTTGGCCCGCCAAAGTTTCATCTTGCTTCGTTTGTCTACTGTGCAGATTCAAGCTGCGTGCAGAGGTCTGCTCATTGCTTCTTGAAATATTAGCTCAGATTGGATTTGGGGGAAAATTTAGATTTTTGAAGTCAGACTTTTTTGTACTGATTGCAGGACAACTTGCTCGGCAAGTTTACAAGGGAATGCGGCAGGAGGCTTCTAGTTTGGTGATTCAGAGGTGCTTCCGCATGCATATTGCTCGGAAGGCATACAAAGATTTGTATACCTCTGCTATTTCTATCCAAACTGGTATGCGGGGGATGGCTGCTTGTTGTGAGCTACACTTTAGAAGGCAGACTAAAGCAGCAATTGCCATTCAGGTATTTTGAAGAGCCATCATTAGAAGATATTTTGAACATTTTTACTATACTTAATTCATGCATTCTATACAACATCATTATTGCTGACCTTAGCTTTAAATTTTTATTTTTGTTTCAAATAGTATGTCATTCCAACACTGCTGATTTTGTGTATTGTAGAGCCACTGCCGGAAATACTTGGCACAACTTCATTTTGCAAAATTAAAGAAGGCAGCAATTGCAACGCAATGTGCATGGAGAGGAAAAGTTGCTCAGCGAGAATTGCGAAAGCTCAAGATGGTAAGCACCTTTATTGTAACTCCTTGATCCTCTGAATCCGTTTATGAATATTTGTTTTAAGTAAAATTGTGAGTTAATAAATAACATATTAATGAAAGGACCCAAGATAATAGTCATGAAAAGTGAATTTAGAATTCAACGAATTCATTGGTGTATTGACATTTGGTTAGTGGCATAAGCCCTTCAGAATTTATAGCATAAGGTTATTTAATTAGCAAGTAATTACTAGGCAACATTTTGACTACTTTTGGGGCATAGTCAGTAGAAAAACATGTTTTGATGTGTTAAACTGCCTTGTACATGAGAACTGTGTTATGGTTCCCTCATCACATTCCAAGCTCATCCATATTCATTGTACTACTGTAAAACTGTCAATGCCATAACTTCGTTAGGCCGCACAAAATTTCCGCTTCATTCAGCAACTTTTGGACTGTGAAAACTACTGCAATTATACTCCTCTAGCCAGAGGTTTTTTAAGCCCGTGCATGCATGTGCTAATATATCTTGGATTTCTTAGTAGGTACTACCTATATTTTCACTGGAAGTTTCTCATTTTCAATTCTCTATGCCTACAATCAATAATTTCCCACATGGTTTGATCCATTGTCTCTATGATACGGATCACCTCTAGTAGTCTACCTCATTTATTCAAAAAGGATTCATTACAAAGCATTCCTATTTCAAACTACCATGTTGTAAAAGCTTTGCAGCATGCAGTCAAATATCATGCATAGTGGGGATAATTGTAAAATAATTCTACGTACCCAAAGCTTTGCTGGCTCTCGTCTGAGTCTGTATGCCTTTTCGTTTTGAGTTTCTAGTTAGCAAATAGGAAATTTATAAAAAAAATTGACAAGGGGATATCAAGGGCTCTAGCTCTATAAATCCTGAAGGCCAAAAAGGATTGGAATCTTTGCAACATGCAAAGTGTCGTGGGAAAAGCAGATGACAGTAAAATTTTATAAGGGACACCATTACACTAGTAGAAGTCATAATTCAAGTTCAGCAGTAGTATTATAATTATTTGGATATTCCTCTTTAACTCTTGATTACTCAAAATTTCCCCTTCAATTAGTTTTCTATTCTTTGCCTGTCATTGACATATACTTCACTTTAAGTAACCGAGCAATATTACCACACTCAAAAGTCCAAAGTGGACCAACCACTGACCTATTCTCACCTTAGTCCCAACTCTACAATATCCTCACATCTAACAAGATGTGAAATCAGATTGCATATCTCAGCAAAGCAGTATTGTTGCATATATTGCTTGGGTTTACTTTTTACATTGTCACTTGAAGAGGTAATATGTTGGGAATACAACTCTGATTTTTGAACCTTAAAAAGTGCTTGCCCAGAAATCATAACTGTAAGAGTCAATTTGTACACATTTTGCTAGAAGAAAAAAGTACATTTTTTTTTTTGGTGAAGGGAAGTTTTTCATATTACATCTTAAAGAGTTAAGACTGTGTATTCACCATTTTTGTTTTTGTTATTATAGTGATTGAGATTTTTATTTTTCTTGCAGGCTGCAAGAGAAACAGGAGCTCTCCAAGCCGCCAAAAATAAGCTTGAAAAGCAAGTTGAAGACCTTACATTGAGATTGCAGCTGGAAAAACGTTTGAGGGTAAATTACTATGGTTTTGTCAGTACTAACTGCTAACAGAAATAACTTTAATGTGGTAAAATGGCAATTTTCCAGTAGTATGAATCAACCCTGTCCAATTAGTACAAGTAAAATATCACAGTATGCTCTGTTAGCACTGTAGCAATACTTGTTTTAGAAACTTCCCAAGTGAAATTGATCTGTGTAATTGATGCAAAGGGATTTTGTCTTGTACTTTTTTCTGAGAAACTCAATACTTGTTTTAGAAACTTTCCTAATGGAGTGAATTGATTTGTGTTATCGATGAAAAGGGATTTTGTCCGTGCTTTTTCTGTGAAAGGTATAAGAGATCAATAACACATTATTTAGTATCTTCAAAAGATTCTTAAACCTCTAAAAATAAATATAGGTTGACATTGAAGAAGCAAAAGCACAAGAAAATCAAAGATTACTGTCTGCTTTGCAAGAGATGCAACTTCAGTTTAAAGAAACTAAGTTCCTTCTTGAAAAGGAGGAGGCTACAAAAAGAGCAGCAGCGAGAGTGCCTGTCGTACAGGAAGTTCCAGTTGTTGACAATGCTTTGTTGGAAAAGCTCAGAAGTGAGAATGAGAAACTCAAGGTGAAGTGGTTATGGCATAGATATCTGTGCTTTATTTCAAGAAAGTATTTCTGTATTGATACACTTAGGATATCCTCACATTTTGTGTTAAGATATGTTGCCATATTGTATTATTAAGATAGTGCTTCGTGGAGTCTGTTACAGAACATGGTGAGTTCGTTGGAAAAGAAAATTGATGAAACGGAAAAAAGGTATGAAGAGGCGAACAGAGTTGGTGAAGAAAGATTGAAGCAAGCTTTGGATGCAGAATCAAAAGTAATCCAGTTGAAGACTGCCATGCAAAGGTTTTATTTGTGATTAAACATTGTTGATTTAGGATAAATATTTAATTTAACATCATTTGAAGTTTTGAACCAATTTTTGTATCTTGTGTTGTAATGGTTATCATTCATCCTCTATTTGCTGTTACAAGATCTCTATCATCATGACCATTTTTTTGTTTTAATTAATATTGATAGGCTTGAAGAGAAATTCATAGACATGGAATCTGCAAACCATATTCTTCAGAAACAATCTCTTTTAAACTCATCTGTGAAAACAATAGCAGAGCACTTGTCTTCCCCATTGGATGAGGTAATTTATTCTAGTTAAGGTATATAAGTTCTCATTTTCTCTAAGTAAATATACATCTATTGAAATATTGACATTTTTATGTGCAGAAGTTAGAAAATGGTCACCATGTGGCAGAAGAGCTGAAAGCTGTTGTAAGTATTCTTTACTATTGTTACTGTGTGCCTTCAGTAACACTTGACTGTGTTTAATGGAATATGGAATATAAAATATAAAATGAGTTATCTTTGCAGGATACATTTGTTACACCTGTGAAACAATTTGGTACTGAATCAGACAGTAAATTGAGAAGATCTTACATTGAACGACAACATGTATGTGCTTAAAATTAGGAATTGAATTTTGTTTGATGTCATTATTTTTCATGCAACAATACTATTCTCAATGTAAATTCTTGTTCACTGTAGGAGAGTGTTGATTCACTTGTCAATTGTGTTATGAAAAATATTGGCTTCAATCATGGAAAACCCATTGCTGCATTCACCATTTACAAATGTCTTCTCCACTGGAAATCATTTGAAGCTGAAAGAACTAGTGTATTTGATCGCCTTATCCAAATGATTGGTTCCGAAATTGAGGTGATGTAATTACTTTATTCTGAATTATACTTTATGGCACACGATAATATAAGGAGCCCCAATTCTTAAAAACTTATAAGTTTCTGATAAATTTGTTTTGGTTGCTCTTTTTCTTCTATTTCATCCTGCAATCTGGTTCCTCCAAACAGCTGTTTGGAAGAGCACTTTGAAATGGTGCAATGGGAGTATGAGTATATGATTAAAAATATGAGCTTTTTCTTGGGGGAAGTTAAAGAAATCCATTATGATGGTGAAGATGATTACAAATGTAGGAGGATAATATATTCTGATTAAAAAAGGAAAAAAAAAGTAAAGAACATAGGAAACCATAATGAAGCAAAGCTACTCAACATATCTGTTAGAGAAACCTCTATAAAAATGGACTGTTTTCTACACCAAGAAGAAGCCAAAGCTGCTCATCAAAAAAAGTCTCCTTCAAACTTTCAATCTAAAAGCACTAAAGTGTGGCGTAGATTGCACATTACCACAAAAAGCATGATTCTTTCCTCCTTCCATAAAAACAGTAAAGCTAGCCTAGTCAATAGACACTAGTCACTTTTAGCAGTCATTTTAATAATCTATGTTTTCTATAAATGCTTTAAATTAGAGTAGACCAAAACTTACTTGGGGAAAGGTAATTAAACAAGATTTAATGGAGTGAGATATAGATTGGCGGAAGGTGTGTCTTAGAATGGAATGGAGAAAAGCTATGAGCTTAGTGGAGGGTTAGACCCGTTTTTATCTCTATGTTCTAAACGGTTCCTTTTAATTCTTTTCGTCTTCATTTTTCCCCTCCTTCTTTTCTTTTATCTTATTTTCTTCTCTTTTGTCTTTTTTTTCCTTTTTTTTATAACTTTCTCGTATCTATCATTGGGTTCATCTACCATCGACCCCAATTAACTTGGGTTAAAGGTGTTATTGATGTTGATGTTGATGATGCTTTAAATTAGAGTAGGATCTGTTAGAAATGTGAAGTTTTGAAGATCTAGAACCTCGAAAGATGTTAAAAACTATAGAATATTTAACCATTAAAATTGTTGTCAATAAAGTCAAGGAATGACATTAGATTTCTGGGTACTAACTAAAAAGAAGCTCCAGCTAGATAATCCAAAAGTAAAAACTTGAAGCCATGGAAACCAAGTTCATGGTAGTTAAAAAAATCACCACTTACACCGAAAATATTTTGTTTCTTTATCGTCTCCTCTTCCTGTTGAGGGAGTTTCATCAATCATGCAGCCTAGGGACAACTCAAATCACATGATTACAAATTTAATCTCTTTTAGACTCTCACCCCATATCATAATTGAGCTGATTATTCTAATGTTTTACAAAACTTACTGAATGTAATGTTGATTATCAGTTAATAACTGCTATGTTGGTGGTAGGATTGTCCGTTTTTGTGTTTATTTATTTAGTTTAATTCTTGTTCAAGGATATTTTTCTGTGAAATTATTGGTGTTAGAAGTTATATATGCAAGTTTGAATGCTGCTTTGGTCAGTTTTGTATTGTTCTAATTATCCCTCCATCCATTTCTTTGAAGAGTTTATGAACCTATTTGTATGTTTATTCATTAAATGATAAATTATTTTGTGGCTATTGTAATGTTAAATGGTGTGATCTTAAATTTTAATGTGATATTCTATATTTATGGTTTTTTCTGGTATAGTAACAAAAAGTGTTAGAGCACTCATCTTGCCTTTTTTTGCCCTACTCTCTTTTTTACCATACAGAATCAAGACGACAATGATCAAATGGCCTATTGGCTGTCAAATACATCTGCTTTATTGTTTTTACTTGAACAAAGCCTGAAATCTGGGAGTTCAGCAAATGCTACCCCAGCTAGAAAACCGCCTAATCCGACATCTCTCTTTGGAAGAATGACCATGGTATTGGATATTTCTTAAAATGTATGTAATATGATTTTCATTTAACACTTGAATAACTACACTCATTTATTCAAGAGTAAATTGCAGAGTTTTCTTTCATCACCTTCTTCTGCCAACCTTGCTGCCCCTCCAGCAGATGTTGTACGCAAGGTAGAGGCTAAATACCCTGCTTTGCTTTTCAAGCAACAGCTCACAGCCTATTTCGAGAAAATATATGGCATCATTCGGGATAATTTGAAGAAGGATTTAACACCGATTCTTGCATTATGCATCCAGGTGTGTTGAAATATATTGATCAATTGTTCAACTCAAGTTGCCTGGACAAAGTAGGATACAATATCTCGTCCTATATAGTTATCATTGTTTATCCCTTTATAATTCCCTCGTAGAGATATTTTCTAGAAATTTCAAAAGGATTCTGACTTCTGAACCTAATAAGTTTTTGTATATGTTTTTATTCTGTTCCTTGTGCAAATCTCATTGTTGATATGTAGGCACCAAGAACATCAAAGGGAGGGTTACGTTCTAACAGATCCCTCGCTAAGGATTCCCCAATGGTTCACTGGCAGAGTATTATTGAATCCCTCAATATGCTCCTCTGTACACTGAAAGAGAACTTTGTAAGAAGAGAAATTGCCATTTATTAACTTCAGAGTACTGAGCAATTACCTCCGCTAGCTACTTCCATTCCATATTCTGAAAATTGCTGAAACACGATATATTCTTTTCTGTTTCAGGTGCCACCCGTTCTTATCCAAAAGATCTTTTGTCAAATTTTCTCATATATTAACGTGCAACTCTTCAATAGGTAAGTAGTTTTTGCATACATCCATTAACACTTTTTTCCCCCATCATAATGGTTTTTTCCCCTTAAAATGTGGAAAGGTTAACACCTCTTTTGCTCAAATGATTACTAGTCTTCTTCTTCGTCGCGATTGTTGCACATTCAGCAATGGGGAATACGTGAAAGCTGGATTAGCTGAATTAGAGTTGTGGTGCTGCCAAGCAAAGGAAGAGGTACATTGTTTTTGCTTTTACTGTAATGCGTTTTACTGTAATGCGTTAATCTCGACTTAGTGCATATATTACTTGGGCTGACATATGGTGATGATCTAAGGTTGTTCTGCACTGCTACATGCTTTTTGAACTGTTGTACACAATAAAAGCTCCAACTGATTGCGTTGAGCACAAACTTGCAGTATGCAGGGTCGTCTTGGGATGAGCTTAAGCACATAAGACAGGCTGTTGGATTCTTGGTAAGTGTGTATTATTTGATAATTTGGCACCTTTTCATGGTTTTAATGTGCTCACATTTTGCTGATGGTTCATTATTTTGATTATAAATGATGATTTTCTATGCGTTGCATTTCTTCTTACCATCACTTCCCTATCTTACCATTACTTCCCTGAATATCTTAACAGAATTCATAACCATGCACATCATGTATGTTAAAGAGATAGACATTAGGCCTCCTTTGTGGCAGTCTTGTAATAAATATGATGAATTGAACACGACAGAATATTTATTCTATTTTTTTCTTTTCTTCATGAATATTTCTTTTATATGAAGTGATCAAAATCCAATTTTTGTCATTGTTTATATACAGGTTATTCATCAGAAGTATAGGATTTCCTATGATGAAATCATCAATGATTTGTGCCCTGTAAGTCTATACCCATCTCAAACTCCATGTGTGAGTTCGCGCATGAGGCCTGCATCTCTCATCAACATAATGTTCCATGGACTTCTTTATTTTTTAAACATTGGAGATGCAATTACCTGGGGGTAGCTGAGTGGTGGTGGTAATCACACCTGAATCTTAAAGATTGGGCTAGTGTCAATTGAGCTGAAACCTCAGGGCTATGGATTCATTTTGTTTGTGCTAGTAGCGGTTGACTTGGTTGTGCAGGTTGTTAGTTCCTTCAATATAGGAAGTGGATGAGGCTACTGCTAGGACTGAAATTCATATGTATGTTTGCATTTAGTTGTAAGCGATGGATTAGAAGGAGATTAGGGATATTGGTATGAATTTCAAAATAAAATATGAATTTGGTTTAGGGACAGGACAAATGGAATCCATTTATCAATGATTCGATGAAATATTTGAATTGGTGAAAGCATGATCTTTTGTGCTCACTACATCTCAATGTTTTATACAGTGTATATGTTTCTTTGATGTCTTTCCTTTCCATTTTCTTCCCCTCACCTTCTGGTTCTGCTTCTCCAGATCTTGAGTGTCCAGCAGCTGTATAGAATATGTACACTTTACTGGGATGCTAACTACAATACTCGAAGTGTATCTCCAGATGTAAGTTTTTATCGATATTAGAGAAAAAGGTGTAGCTGAAGTGGTAAATGCTTGACTAATGCGTTCAAATCTTCCTCCAGGTCCTTTCAAGCATGAGGATGCTAATGGCTGAGGACTCCAACAATGCTCAGAGTGATTCTTTCTTGTTGGATGACAGTTCCAGGTTAGGGTGCTTTAAAAACACGTGCTTTAGGCATTAGAGCATAGAACTATGTAGAGGGGAAAATTATCTTTCATTTGGATAAATTTTATGAGCCCGTATAGGAGAAGAAAATAAGAAGGTAAAATTAATTTAACTTCTCTCAAGTGAAGATCAACTTGTGTACTTCAAAACTTTTATGGTAGAGCTCTCAATAACTTCCCTAAAAAGTTGAAGTGCATAAATTGATATCAACTTATTGTCAGGAGTTTAATTCATTTTATCTTATTTTATTCTCTTACAAGTGTTATCAACTTATGTGATCTATTATTGATACTTGGTCAACTATTATTGCAATTGTTTGATGTCAATCTTTTGGGTTTGTACTATGCAAATAAGCTATATGTTCATCAAATGGTGTTTTCTTCTTTACAGCATCCCCTTCTCAGTGGATGATCTCTCTACATCACTGCAAGAGAAGGACTTCTCTGACATGAAACCAGCGGACGAGCTTCTCGAGAATCCAGCCTTCCAATTCTTAAACGAGTAGGCACAGGAAGCTTAGTAGTATGCTTGTATATTTGTCTTCTCAAGGCTGACAACAAAATCAGTTATTGGTCCTTGCCATTGGTGGTTGTAATTGTAAATGCAGTCATATTTATTTTCTGTACATCTTTAAAGGGGGGAAGGAAAAAAAAAAAAACTTATATATTTTTGGTCATATCCCTGCATTACATGCCCCTGCTGTAAAGTTATTTTTTCATTCTTTTCTTAGCATTCAATTGTAAAATATTCATTAATAGGGGCCGGGATATTTTTAGGATTAGTGTGCTTGCCTTGTATTTTCCTTTTGCTTCTTTGTTCTGTCCTTTTGGTCAATTGAAGCGCTTTTATTTTGATTTTGGGGGGCAAGCTCACTATATACCCAAATTTTGACTTTTGTAAAGTCACATGAAGGAACATTTATACAGTAATGAATGGGCTGTTCATATTCTAGAATCTGAATTCTAGTTGTATTATTATTATTATTATTGGATGTCTTATATAAACTATGACACATGACCATTTTTTCTATAAGGGTAAATATACTTGAAAACATGGCTTTGATTGTATCCAAATGTCACTTTGCTATTAAGGAATTGGTCGAGGAGAAAACATTTACTAATTACTACGTCATCCATAACTGAGAGATGTTCGTGTAAAAAGTCGTTAGTGGCCATGCATCATTATATGTATTATATGGTGTTTTCTTTTCTTTATGAAAAGTCACCTAACTGGGCAACAATGCCTAACGGATTCTGTGGTTAGAGTCAGAGATAACCGTTTTCGGTCTTATCAATAGATAATTCTGGAACTGCCAAAAAGTTGCTAGCTGTTATTGAGAGTAATTCAAAGTTCAAACTGAATTTGTGCTTAGCAGTGTTTTATTGAAGTGATTTAATTCTAAAGCTCTGGTGCCTTGTTAATTACGTATCTGTATTTTTCTTTTTTTTGTCTATTTACGTTAAAAATATAAAATCCAATATTTGAGACTGTCCATCCATTATAAATTTTACTTACAAGCTGGCCAATGTTTCATCCTATAAAAACTACGGCCTGTGGGATTAGATCATGATTGAAAGTGAAATTTGATTCGGAAACCAAGAGAAATGAAGAGATGAAAAGTAAAATGGAGAAAAAATGTTAATAATTATTTTAAACCCACAACTAAAAACTACTGTATGATTAATATTTTTCGTATATTGCTAAAACAAAATAGTATAAGCATTGATAACCTTTAGTTAAATCATTACCATCTACTAATTTAAGTGTGACATTATTCCAAAAGAGCTTTGTATGCTCAAACTTATCAACCGCGTAAACAATATTTATGTGAAATTTTAAAATGAAGTGTCGATTTTTCCAATCAAGTTATGGTCCAATTTTTTTAATTGCATAGTTGAGACGGAATCGTTAAGTATTTTGATTTGCTTACGTCTTGTTTGTTCGTAGGAAGTAAAGTCCAAACCCTCGTTTTTTTCCTATTGGGAGTCAACCTAAAATTAATGAAAGGAATCCCATTTGATGATGTAGAACTTGTTTGCTACAATAATCTTCCCCCGATAGGCACGTTTTATTATTTTTTAAAAAATAATTATCAAAAGTCTTTGGGGCCAGGGCCATGTGAATTCCAAATGGTCTGGCCACAAGGGTTGCAATTCTATAGTAGCTCTTACCCTAAGAAGGGTTTTGGGACCAAACTGCAATTGGACCACCCTATAGCTAAATTTTCACTAATTCTTCTAATTGTAAAATCTAACGGTCAGAATAATGGGCACAAATTGAAATCAAGAGATTTGATTCTTGGATTTGGATAAGCTTTGTTGTCAAGAAAACAGCGAAAATAGTCGAGTTTGTTCTAGGTTAACATTCTGGTCCATGAGTGGTTCACCTGAAATGCTACCCAATATTTGGTCCATTCCCAATGGTGTCAAGGTCCTCCCCCTAGCTATTATACCTATGAGTTCAAAATCACTCACTATCCTACCATCCCTACTTGTTCAAATTCCCTTTGCATTCAATCCATCATTTTGGATTCACTAAAGTTAGTATATGACAATCTGGCGCCAGTTTTTGATTAGTTTTTAGCGTGTTTGGTTCTACCTCAAAACCTCACAACTTGGATCCAAAATATGAAAAATTCAAACCAATAAGCATAACTTTTTGTGGACCTGAAATTTATTTTCGCACACCACATTTTCAAATACGTTTTTTTCATCCATAGAATCAAACATTGGGCAAAATTTTCCTTAAAATATTCTGTAATTTAAACTTATAATAATGTAAGTAATTTTTTTTTCTTGAAACAAAATTAGTAGTTAAACTTTCAATGAGACTTATTGTGTTAGCTCTTCCTTCAAAGTTTGGAATTGACTGGAATTGAGTCACCCTTTAAATAATTACGTATGACTTTATAAAAGTTCAATTTAAAAAAAAAACGACCAAAATTTCCGATGCATGTGTAATTTTCTACAGAGATTATTGAAAAAACAATGTTCCTCTCAAAAGTTTGGACGGAAAAAGATTATGAGAAACAAACGTCGACAAGTCTTAAGTATCCATCCGTTGGCATCCAATCGAGTTCAAACAACGATAATTATTTGTATAATTTCTTGTCATTGAATCAGTGAATAGGGAAAACAACATCAGCCAATAGAAAAATAGAATACATTACAACTATCAAAAAAGTTTTCATACTGGTCGACATGCTATCGACAATTTATCATTCATAGACGATCAAATTTCTCGAGTTGGACCTTCACAGATGTTAGATGTACAAGCTTTATTAGATGAGGATAGAGAATTTCGTAAGCATTAAGCACATCGCATAAATGGTAAGGAAAATACAAATGAAAATGACAGCGATTGTATGATTATATATACTTATATACTATCATAAAAAGGCATTCTCTTTTTATTGTGTACTTTTCTAAACTTACATTATTAATTAAATAAATTATAAACACATCCCACAAAGTACTTAAAAATTAAAAAAGAAAACTAAAACTAAAAATTGAACACCATATTCTTTAATATTATGTATTTAAAAATTAAAAATACAATACCATAGTTTTTTTTCTAAGTTCAATACTTGTTCAAGATCAGTAATACTTTTAATCCAAATTAATTGGGATTATTATAATAAAATGTAAATCATGAGGTTATACAAATTTTATTCAGATTTTAAAGTTGCTACTTTAAGAATGGCTTTATTTAATTATTACAATGGTTCAAATATTAGTTAGTTTAATTTTGATATACTATCAATGGAAAATTTTGTATGTTGTGAACCGATTAAAAATTATCCTAAATATGTCTTTTAATATTTAAATATTATAAAAATCAGTAATTTAAATGTATGATAATTCATGATTAAATAAT
>PYAF01001177.1:1695346-1731701 GCA_007407185.1 Glycine tomentella
CTCGTAGCTTACAATCTTTTCATGAAAAGGAGAGACTCCTATGAAGTTCAAGGCCTCATGCACATGCATCCCTCTCTCCCTCCCATGAAATTTTAACCACTTCTCAAAGTGGAGAAGGTGGGGTATGCTCCCTATGATTTTCCGAAATAAAGCTACTCATATGCTGCCA
Source organism: Glycine tomentella (assembly GCA_007407185.1). NCBI lineage: Eukaryota > Viridiplantae > Streptophyta > Magnoliopsida > Fabales > Fabaceae > Glycine > Glycine tomentella. The sequence goes on from PYAF01001177.1 coordinate 1,695,516, forward strand.
CAAACTTGTACTTGCATATATGTATGTGGCCTATAGGTAATCAAGAGTTGTAACATTAATTAAAGTATAACTAGAGGGTAGTTAGGTGCTTTATTTATCAACAACACTTCACTGTCAACTCATTAATTAAAGAGGCTAGGCTTGTTATTTGTTAATACCTACTTTAAGTTAATTAATTACTACTACTTTATCATTAGCATGGACGGTGAATTATGTATGTGTGTGTATATATATATATATATATATATATATATATAGTTAAAGATTATTTACAACACACCGAAAGTGACATTCTTCAATCATTTCTCGGCTTCCATGTACCAGCGAAGTAGTATATATCGATCAAGCACATTAATTCACAGATTCAGATGTCCTTTCAATCGAAGTACATCGAAGGAGAAACTATACGTGCAACTAGCATATAGGATAATCGGATTGTGTGTAAAAAGCTAATAGTCCAAAATCCAAACTAAAGAACTATCTAATCTACACTGTAGCACTACGAGGGAGTAGCGTTTGTTTGTTTTTAATCATTTTCATGATTTTCCCACTATGAAATAATGTATATTCTCGACGCGTAAAGATATCTCTTTTTTAAGTACTTTATAATTACTATTAAGTACAGACTAAATATTTTTAATATCTTAGAAATATAAAAATGTTTGATATTTTTATTTAATATTGAAGGATTTTAAAAAATATTCCAAAAGGATTTATAATTTTTTTTAAGAAAAAGTGTTTATGAGAAGCTTGTAAATAATTTCAAAATAAAAAAATACATTCATCTTTGATATATTGAATATATTTTTTAATAACATTTTAATTTTTTTATTAATATTCTTGAACACTGACTTCATATTTATTTTTATGGATAACACTAAACATACAACTATAACATGCAAAATGTTGTGAGGATGGACGAGTTTTATTTTATTTGCTCCCTTGTAAAGTTCCATTATGTGAATCAACTATTTGTTAAAAGAAAAATCCTAATAATCAAATGGCTATTATAACTTGGCAATACATTATAAACATGTAAAATAAGTTGTAAAATATATTTGATTCTCACAAAATATATTTTTTAAAAAATATATAATTTTAAGTGTGATTAAATCTCATGATAAATATTAGTCTCAACTATTCCAAAAGTTCAAGACTTATGAGAATATATTAAAGTTGGTGGTTATTTTAAAAAAAACTAAAATATACTATTTTAATTTTTTTTATTATATATAACTTGAAATTTATTATGAAACTTTCACTTTTTACTTAACAAATTTCATTTGTAATTTTATAAATTTGAACTAATAATAATAAAAAGTGTGTTAAGCAATACATTATTAACATTATTTCTTTGACTAAATTAACCAGGTATGTTGTTGAGGAGAGAAAATTAAAAAACAAGAAAATAATGTGGGATTTTAACTCACATTTGTGTTAGGAAATTGTAGGATAAATATCAGAGAGATTTACATGAACAACTATATAAATAAATTAGACACTACTCTCTGATCAAAAACCTTAAGGCTCAAGTTTATGAATCTTTTTTTCATTTATATGATACTAAATTTTTTTATTTTTATTCGATGTGAAACTTTAACTAACACTTATTCTCCAACATACATTTGATTGAAGGCAAAAAAGGAGTATGATAGTGAAGAAAATATAGTTGGCCAAATGGACAACAGACACATGGCAGCAATGGGGTGTGAGATTGGGGTTGGCAGAGTGGGCAGGAACAGTTGTGTAAGTGGCAATGCCAATGGTTTATGCATTCGGGTCCAGCCTACTCACTCACATCAGACTCTCATTGCACCTTCACTCATCCACTCCACGTGCCTCCTCCTCTCTTTCCACCCATCTTACTCACCTCTCTCCTTGCCACCTCATCATCACCTACTATTTATAGATTTTTCCATTAGATCCTTTCATATCACCTTTCTTCTTTTTGGTCTAGACAGCCAATACATTTTTTTTACAAATATATAAGAAGCAAATATATATTTCTGATTTTTTTTTACAAATAAAAAAACTACTGGTAGTATTTACATGTATGTATTGTGTAGCAAACCTTAAATTTACACTTTTCAAGTGAAATGTTTCTATTTTTCATTGATGGAAACAGCACCGTTAAGCTTTTGTGTCAATTATAGAATATATTGTTTTTATTTAATTATTTTTCCTGATTCATTGAGCTTCCTTTCGCTATTGTGGACCCAAAGAATCAGATGAGGATGACATGTCATCATCATTGCCTCCTAATTCTCCTTCATTATGTTTGACTATTTGCTTATTATTAAAGACCCCTTCGTTTTCCAAAATTAATCTTGTAAAATGGTACTTCTATTATCTGATTTTACACACTGACCCCTGTAAAGCTGTAAATCCTTATTGATTGATTATTACGTGTTTGTGAATATGTCATGTGTAATCGAGTGCATGAAAATTCCATTCCTTCTTATGAGAATGATCAGTTGCTACCTAACTTAGTTTATACATTAAAAGTACCTTTTTCATAAAAAGAAAAGGAAAACCCATTGCGATTGTGATGATGAAAGAATAAAGTCTCACAAAATTATTTGCCAATCCTTGCGCAATTTTTTTAACAACCAAAACATAGTAGGATCTAATAAAATAATGGCACAGAATATAATGTCATAAAATAGTCACATACGATCAAAAACAAAAACAACGTTCTAAAATACCAAAAGAAAACTGCCTTATCATGATTTGACAATCAAAAACGATATTTGCAAATTAAAAAGTTTAATACCACTGTGACACTTAAACAAAATAAAGATAAAAAAAAAGTAGTCTAAAATATGCCTTTTGATTATTTAAAATGACGTAATAATATTTTAATGTAGAAGAGAGAAGAAAGAGCATTAACTCTCCCACTCCCATCACATGCATCTATCATGTTCAATCCCCTATTTAAGCTCCTCAACCCCTCTTTCTTCTTCATTCATTCCAAAACTCACATTCTCATTTCCAAACCCAAGTAAAGCATCTTCAAACAAAGAAAACCACTTTCAAAAGACACAATTCTTACTTTCTCAAAACCCAAACCAAACCAAACCCAAAAAAAAACCTCATTCAGAATGGAGAACTTGTTTCAACTAGTAGACAACGAAGACTTCTTCTCTCGCCGTTGCATTTGGGTGAATGGCCCTATAATCGTAGGGGCAGGACCCTCAGGGCTAGCCACAGCAGCATGCCTTAGAGAACAAGGGGTACCCTTCATGGTTCTCGAACGTGCAGATTGCATAGCCTCACTGTGGCAAAAAAGAACCTACGACAGGCTCAAACTTCACCTTCCAAAACAATTCTGCCAGCTCCCGAAACTACCCTTCCCTGAAGACTTCCCCGAATACCCCACAAAGAAACAGTTCATAGAGTACTTAGAATCCTACGCTAAGCACTTCGAGATCAACCCTCAGTTCAACGAGTGTGTGCAGTCCGCGAGGTACGACGAGACAAGCGGCTTGTGGCGGGTTAAGACCGTTTCATCCTCGAGTGGCGCGGCTCGCGGCGAGGTTGAGTACATTTGCAGGTGGCTCGTGGTGGCCACCGGGGAGAATGCAGAGTGTGTTATGCCTGAGATTGAAGGGTTGAGTGAGTTCAAAGGTGATGTGGTCCATGCTTGTGATTACAAGTCAGGGGAGAGCTTCAGGGGAAAGAAGGTTCTTGTTGTTGGATGTGGCAATTCTGGCATGGAACTCTCACTTGACCTTTGCAACCACCATGCTTCTCCGTCCATGGTTGTTCGTAGCTCAGTAAGTTGAATTGTCATACATTGTCTGTATAAAAAAAATATTACACTGTCAATCAATCAGAAATCATTCATTACATGACTTTTAAAGTAATTATTATAAAACTCAAGAAGATTTTCTTATATGAACGATCTGTTAATGGATGACAGTTAATTTATATTGACAATCAATCAGAAATCGTACATCAGATGACTTTTAAAGTAGTTACTTTAAAAGTCAAGAAATGGATGATATTGATGACAATTGTTTCTGTGTGAAAGAAAGAAATATATGTTTTGAGGATGGAACCTAACAGGGGTGTTCTGTTTTTGGATACAGGTTCACGTGTTGCCTAGAGAAGTGTTTGGAATATCAATTTTTGAATTGGCGGTTATGTTGCTGCAATGGCTGCCCCTTTGGCTTGTTGACAAGATTCTCTTGATCTTGGCATGGTTTGTTTTGGGGAAAATTGAGAAGTTGGGGCTCAAAAGGCCTTCAAAGGGTCCTTTGGAGCTGAAGAACACAAAGGGGAAGACCCCAGTTTTGGATACTGGTGCCTTGGAGAGGATTAGATCCGGTGACATAGAAGTGGTGCCAGGAATCAAGAGGTTCAATAATGGCGAAGTTGAGTTTATTAATGGAGAAAAGCTTGATATTGATGCAATAGTGCTTGCAACCGGTTACCGCAGCAATGTCCCTTCTTGGCTTCAGGTGAGAATATGTTCTAGATCGATTGTTTTTTTTTTTAAAATAGAAAAAAAAAAGGATTTTTATTTTGTTTTTCTAATATTTTCACCACAGAAGATTGTCAGTTCAGAAAGCCTTTTGAGGCAGATTGGTTTTGTTTTGTCCTTTTTAACTTTTTTGGGTGGGGGCTGTTTTAGAAGCTTCTTAATTATCTATGAAATTTAATAGTGTAAACTAATTTGTTTTGGTTATGTTATGTGCAGGAAGGTGAATTTTTCTCAAAGAATGGATACCCAAAGATGCCATTCCCTCATGGTTGGAAGGGAAATGCTGGACTTTATGCTGTGGGGTTCACAAAGAGAGGGCTCTCTGGTGCTTCTTCTGATGCTGTGAAAATTGCTCAAGATATTGGCCAAGTTTGGAAAAATGAGACTAAGCAAAAGAAACAGCGCACTACGGCTTGTCATAGACGTTGCATTTCACAGTTCTAAATTGTTTCTATAACAAAAGGACTTGACATCACATACATGACCACTAGCTAGTGCTGCTTTAATTTCTTTAGTCTCAGGAATTTTGTTTTTGTATAAACAAAATAATATCTTGTAAAAAAAACACACACGCCGAAGGAAAAAAAATAGCACACAGATAGAGCCCTCTCCGATGACCAAGATTTTTATATGGTTGGTCGTTTTTTTTAAGAAAAAAAAAACGAAGGATGATGAGGCTTTTTCCTTAGTTTAATTTCATTTAATTTTTTCCCTATATGTTCAATTGTTCATGTAACTTACAAATAAATATGTAACAAGTACAGTACGTACTTCAATGATCAAGTTCAATGCAAGAATTTCATTTCAACTTTTCAACTTCACTTTCAATCTCTCTCTCTCTTCCTTTTGTGTCAGTATATTTTCCTTTTTCTGGCAAAGAAGTTCATGTCATTGATTAGTAGAGAAAGTTTTAGACTTTGATTCACATATATAGCCAACAAGCAAGAATATAAGGATCGAATATACACGGTTGGATACTACATCATGAGTCTCCCATTCGAGTTTAACAGCCATTAGTTTTTGGTTGCATATAGCAAAATCCCAACATTTGATGAAGAGAAAGGTGGAAAGGTCATTAACTGCTTTCTATTTTGAGGCTTTATCTTAGATTATCAAATCGTTTTCTTTCTTTCTTTTCACTTGATTCCAACCGGTAAGACTTATGAGTGATCCATAAGCAAGGAAAGTACTGAATCTGAGTGAGGAATTCAAAGCACAACAACTTAACTGATGATGCAAATTTATTCTTGTTGGATTGGATATGATGAGTATTGCATTAAAATCGTTCGTGTGATGTATGGTTTGTTATCCTGTTCATCTGACACATTTGCAAATATAGATGTTGTAACTTATATTGTCTTTTCTCAAAATAGCAGATATGTTATATACTCATATCCCTCAATGGCCCACTTATTCAGTGTTTGTGTTGACAACTTGCTCAGCAACTTCTAACATCAGATGAGTAGGACCTATTAGAGAATGCAGCTCAACCCCATGAATCCACTCCACCAGAAATTATCAGATAATTTAAAATTATTAAATTAATTTTTATATAACATGTAATTAGATGATATTAGTTTTTTTCTTGTAACTTGAATACCTTAAATACTATATAAATCACATAAAGATTAGTTGAAACTAGCTATATATGCACCTATGTATGGTGGATTGAAACTATTTAATAATTTAGCCAAAGATTGTTACATAAATATTATTCTTTTTAAAATTGGTACATTGGGTTCCATCCAGGTAGAGAAATGCTATTTGCTCAGATCATACAAAATACTGCTACACTGCACATGCCTAAAGGTTAGAGCCACAATAATGTAAATCACTGTCAAATCATTACTGTACAGCATAATTCCAAACTGCATGTAAACAGTTCACATCAGTTGGAAACTAATTATTAAGCCATATGAATAGAATGCATAGTTTCAGACTTTCAGGTTTGTTGTATAAAAATAATTTTTTCTTGTTCACCGCAACAGATCAAATAAAAATTATATTCATGGTGCTTTGTTAATAGAGATTTTTTTTTTTTTTTTACATTCTGTGTATATACTTTAAAAAAAGAGAGGTAAAGAAAAAAAATAGTTGTAATTAATGTGAAAGAAAATAATATATATATATATATAATTTTTTTTTGCAAATAAAGAAAATATAAGATTAGTAATGTGAAAACATCAAGATAATAAAACATCATTTATAACATTCTATGACTCTGAGGTTTGCACATGTAATATTAGACCTATCACCTGCGCATTGACTTCTAGTGACAATCTGAACATGACTCTGTTTCAGTAATCAAAATTGAAGGTGTCTTTCTATTCTATTACTTTTATAAAAAAAAAAAAAATTCTTTTTTTTACCTTTTTATTCAACCAAAATAATAGAAAAAAGAACTATAATTTGTGTCATTTTCTTTTTCCATTTCCTTCTCTCCTCCCATATAGTGTAGAATTTGACAAACCGTCTGTTTTCTAAGTTTTTATGTATAAAATTAAAAAATACGATAAGCAAGGAACATGTTTTTTTCTGATAAAAAATGTTCTTAATGTGACGTTGATTAAGTATGTTGAAAAAAATGTCATATTATGTTTTTGTTTTTATTTTTCATGCGTCGAATATATAATTCTGGAAAAGAATTATAGAGGTTGATAAGTGATAATATGAATTTATAAGAGTATGTGTTGTTGACGGAAATATTTGTAAATTTTTCAAAACATTACGTGAACTTAATAATTTAGCATACAAAAAAGATAAATGTTATACTTATTATAATTTTTTACAATATTTTTATAACTATTTTCTTCATCACATCACTCATCTTGTTCGATACTTCCTTCTCTTCTCTTTCTATCTTTTTCCTAAATTATAAGAATTTTTTTTTTCGAACCCTAACGTCATCTCTTATCAAATCTTTGAATTTTTTAATGATGTTTTCACTAAATTTCTTACTTTGAAACTTTTAAAATTATTTTATATCTCGAATACATCATAAACTATTAAATAATAATTTGGATAGAAAATGATAAATTGAGGGTTTTGATCGAGGAGAAGAACATTAATGGGACATAAATTTGTTTAATTTTAAAAAAAAAAACCTAAGCAATATAAAATTTTATTTAATTATAGTATATATTTTAAATATTTAAACTTACTTAATTATTACTGTTTACTGTAATTATTCACAAAATATTACTTTAAAGTATAAACAAGTCAAATAAAACAGTATTATTTTTAGAGAAATATATACACGTAACAAATTATAACCATATGTATAATAACGATGATGATGAACTTTGTCCTGGACTTCTGTTTGAGAATTTGGACCCAATTTGACAAACAAGTGTATGCTGAATAAGTAGAGCACATCATTTGGATCTTAAACATATATGTCATCGAAAATCTTCTAATGGCAAATAAACAACAATTAAGTATAAAACCATCGCTAACTATGTTAGATGTAACAATTTTATTTGAATATTTTTTATCAATAGAAACTGAACATAAATATTAAAAAAGTTATAATAATTTACATATACTACTTAACCAGTTAACCTACTAATAGCGTATTAGATCCTTCATTCTGTCTCACGTAAAAAATACTACAATAACTAATCGAGGGATAATACAAATAAATCTCATAATGTATGAGGTTTTGTTTCTGTTCTTATAAGTTTATTACCGAAATTTGACTTGATTGTGCTCAATCCGTCCGAATATTCAGAGGACTGCGATGGGAAAAAAATGGTCTTAATGCTAATGCCTAAGAATCTGACTAATTGCACTAGACTATGAACATGAAGTATAAACCAACTACATTTTATCTCTTTTTAATTTCTTATCAAAATGAGTACCATCGAAGACAGAACCAAAGTCAAATAAACAGTAAATATTTTAGAGAGGGAAGACCATATAAAAATTGGCCGAATACACTGCATATGACACCCCTAAAGACAGCAGCTCAACAAGTTTGTAGGGTATATGACTCAGTGGTTAAGACTCCAATCCATAGAGTTATATGTTTGCACGTATAAAAACAACTCACAATATATAACTCATCATCAAACAAATCAAATCACCACAGCTTTCAACTTCATCCATCTCCCTCTTATTCGTCCGATCAATGCCAATTGTAATCATTGCTTTACCCATTGATTGTTATAAGAAAAATAGGAAAAGGGAAAAAAATATTAATTTGAGATAAAAAAATTATTGAGATTCATAAGACTTTCCCCCTAAATTTCCATGAAATAGAATAGAATAACTCTTTCAAAAAATTATTATAATTACTGATTTTTTTAATTAAAAAAAATAGCAAGGAATGAATTTTTGATTACTTAATAATTTAGTTTAGACGTATAATGACATATTAAGGACCAAGTCCTTTAAAAGTTTATGTACTTTAATTTGAGCAATTAAACAAGCTAGTACTACTATAAATTAAGCTTTTGACAACATATATATATATATATATATATATATATATCTGTAAAACGTGTAGATGTAGCCATCGCGATATGATCTGACAATACCTAAAATTTCCATTTATCTATTCATATATACTAAATATAATATATCAATGCAAAGATGAACAAAGTCGAGCATATATTAAAATAAGTGATCCTAACACTCATATATTGTCAAGAAATTCACTTGAATCTTCAGTAACATGAATTTCCAACAAACTTAGAAGGATTTCATTTTGGTGCCTGCAGGAAATCTCTAATATGAGGCTTGTTGAGAATTCATGTAAGAAAATGCTACACATTTTTAAAGAATTCAAGAACAAACTGCACATTCCAATAAGAAATTGTGATTTATAAGATGTATTAGAAGCTTCAACTAAATGAAGATATATATATATATATTCCTGCTTTATTGGTCAAAATCATATAAAATTATATCATTCTTGTAACAATTTTTTTCTTGAAACTCTATCACTGTTTATCTCAATTTCCCTCAAAAACACAACAATTGATATTAGAGCCACTTCAGAGTAGTACACGGATGCAATTCAAAAGTCTTCCTTCTATATATGTCTTGCATGCAACTATAAACCAATTAAGTTGGTCGTCAGGCCCAACTAAGTCACAAGAATTTACCTGAAAAGAAAAGGTTTACAATTTAATTAAATTTGAGTAATATGTTTCTTACAAATTTATTATGACCTCGGTTAACAAACTTATCATGTTAATAAGATTGCTATGTCTCAAAAACTATGACTCTGAGAGAAATTTGATGACAAAGATTTTTCAAAGCTTGTTACTGCTTCATAAACGAGACGTCGCATGCAGAAACAGCCCATATGAGTGTCCATACCGAGTTATTCAATAATTACAAAACTTTTCAACTTTGAAAGGGCCCTTCTAAGTTCTTCACCACAACAACCTCAACTTGATCTCAGAATCTGACATGGAGTTGTTTTTTATTTTCAAACTTGACTGCATTTAACAGCTCCACTTGATTTGTCTTGTTTCTCTTGGCCTTCATTACGTGTTTCTAACCTTTTCTTCTCATTGGTGACATTCACTTGTAAAAGCATTCAAAATAAACACATGGGGTGGCCACTATTCTTCTCTTCCACAAGGACCCATCATTCTTCTGCTGCTTCCTCAAACTACACTTGCTACTAGTGTTGCTAATCAGAACTTGTTCTCTCTTCACATGCTCGTGTCCACAATGGACTTGTGCAGTTGGACCTACAAATTTCCAAATTTGATAAAAAAAAAAAAAAAAAAAATCCTTCTATGGGTAAGGCTTCTAGATGTCAAAGCCATGATACGCATGTGAGAAAAAAATTATTTTCTTAAAGAAAATGTCCAGTAAGTACTTATACTGTATACTGTATATATCGCAACTACACCATATATAGTAATAAAGATACAATCCCAAGCGTCATGTGTGTTCATCATATATCATTTATAATATTAAATATGCTGCATATTTTAATTTTTTTTATATAAGCTGTAGATTTTAATTTTGCATACACATGTCTTGTATTTTTTATAGGGAAATGCTAGTGATGTTTTATGTTACACTTTATTTTTAAGATTCTTTATGATTTGTTAAAATTTATTAAAAAATTATTATTTTTGTTTCTCTTAAATTTATATTAAATAGAAACAAAATTTATAATTTTTAATAAATTTAACCAATCGAGAGTTTTTTAAAAATATATATATAAAAAAAAGTTGTAACTAACATTCCTTTTCTTTGTATTATTGAAGTGCCACCTAATATGTACTATTTAAGGTGCAATTAATATCAACGTCTTAAATTTCATTCCTCGCGTGAGTATAGACCGAAGATAATGGAATTAATGCAGCAACACACACTTTTTATTACGGTGTGAAGCTCGTGTATATATATAAAGGGACGATCCACACTACAATACACATCCACCTCCTAATTTTAAAAAATTACATATAATTATCTAATATTTTTATATTTTACCTCCTAATTTTATATATTTGAACCTACTACTCTCATATTTTTATATTTTCACATTTTATATTTTTTAATTTTATATATTTAAACCCACTATTCTCATTACTCCCACTAATCTAGGGTCCTAGATCCGCGCCACTGTATATATAATATAAGACACACTCTACTTATTAGTTGGACTCACATAAAATATACTCAATGATAATATATATATATAGCTTTTCTCACTCATAATAATTTTTACTTATTTGTTTTTGAAAAACACTGTTAAATGCTTGAATTGTTTTCACCCATCTTTTTCCTCTTGCTCCATTAATTTTACATGTCATGAATTTTGTTATCAATCCTATTTTGCAACTAAAACGACAAGAAATTAAGGTTCTGATTTATTCTATATAATAACATGCACTCAATTAAGGAAATTAGAACGGCTAAACTGAGTGCTTCCTTTTCATTAATATATATATATATATATATATATATATATACACACACATGTTTATGTTACTCTATTAAAATTAAATTAAAATCAAATGTTAAGTGGATTTTCATTGAATCTAGAAATTAACTTGGATTTGTCACTTGGTTCCACTTAATACTCACTTGATGGGACTGATGATCAAAGAAAAACATCCTTAAATATAAGACATGGAAACAAAGATAGGGTCTGATGATTGTGTTGCGGTAGACAAAAGCAGCCCTCTTCTTCCCAGGCTGTAACCCTTAGTCAAGCAGACCTAGTTGTCAACCCATCCCTTGTTTGGTGTAGGACAATTGTACTACATCACTATCCCACTGAGGTGGGATCTCTCAACTAAAGTTCTGAATTTGTGGACCATGCAAGAGCTAGGACCCTAGGAGTTCAAACTTATATGCGAGCCAAAACCTCCCCAGCTATATATGCACGCGTAAGTTAACTACACTAATTAGGACAAACATTTCAATGCATTTCAAACAAACTCCATATTAAGAAATAGACATTATTCTTGATGTATGCTAAATGAGTATTGTATAATAATGCATACAGTGAAAAGAATTGGTGAAAGATACATGAATTGATTCCCACACACAAGAACTCTAAGAACAATTTCAATAATTAGCGATTAATTAAATTTTTGTGTGTACAGAGTACACACAATGTCTTAATTTCTAGCTACATTTCAGTGTCGGTGTTGATTACAATGATTCAGTCATAATTATATAGTACAATCCTAAATTAGTTTATATTGTAGTAGTAGTTTATAAGGTTGCTCCTAATTAAGGCTATAAATATCTAAGATGTTTTAATTAACATGCAACCAAGAGAAGGACCATAATGATGGATATATCACAAGATTTTAAATTGTGGTCGAAGTCATAATTTAATTAGCTGCCTCTTTTCATATTGTGAAAAATTGGGAACAAAAACACATATATGCAGGCACAATTGCAGTTGATGAAATGAGGTTACAGACACTATAAAAACCTTGACTTTGCAGCTGAAATGATAGTCGCAGATCATTTTTTAAAACTTTTGATTACAATACCAAGCCTAAAACAATAGCTGAGGCCTAGAGTTTTTTTTTTTTTTTCTCTCTCTCTTTTTGGATTACATAGGAATAAAGTGAAAAGACAGACTAACAAACAAAATTATATCTAATGAATATGCTAATAGCTAGTGTTGAAGTTCGACAGCAGTAGGGACTAGTCAATCCAACGCATCCAAAGCTAAGACCGAGGACAAATTGTTTTACTGTATAAAATTATAATACAGTTCACAAAGACATAAATTACACAATTTAATGTTCTGCCCAAAATGAGTGTGGAGGTAAATTCAGAATGTAATGCTACAAACTCAAACCCATAACCTTTTTCTCTCTTCCTTCTTCTTTTACCACCAAACTAACATTTCCCTCCCTCGAAGGAGGCTGCTGGCCGACAATTCAATGTAAGTGAGTGGAAAATTCGACAAGCTGAGGCACCAGAATGAATTGGTGGGGCCATGAAAAATTTCTCTAAACTTTGAGTAATGATCACATTAGAGTGTCAAGATATTTAATGCATATATATTATGGTGATATTCACTGTCTATAATTAGTTCTATTTAGGCATGAGAGCTGGGTTGAGATCCTTGGCCCAAGGCCCAGGACTCCTTTTGGGTAATTATACATTGTTTTGGTGTGGAAGTAGAGTAGCTACTCGCCTACCCATAGCTAAAATATTGTTATATATCCTTAGTATTTGTGTTAATGTTTGTATCTTTGGGTTTTTTAGTATTTTGAATTTGAAAGAGTTGCGATATAAAGTGGGCTTAAGTTTGGTCTGTTACAATTAAGATGAAGAGGCATTTAGGGTATTTCAAAATTCTTGGAGGAAAAAAGGTGGGGGAATAGAAAATAAGAATAAGAGAAAGTGAATTTTAAAAATAATTGATAATCTGATAATGTAAAATGAGTGTCTAACTATCATTTGTGCAGTGTGAAATAATATAAAGAAGTTAATTAGAAATAGAACGAAGATATAATTAAAAGGAAATAAGAAAAGTGAGAAATGTGATTAAAAAGAAGCAAAAGGATAAAAAAAAAATGTAAAAAGGATTTGAAAGAAATGAAAGAAAATCAGTTACATTAAATAATTAATGTATCCAAAATATATTGATTAAGATTTTCACGTCTATGTGGTTGACCGAAAATAATTTTAGTTTCGATCCAGTCCATTATAGAGAAGCAAGTTGATTGAATTATTCCATGGCAAATCAACCTCGTCGTCTCTTAATCATACTTGGGCCAACGTTGAATTGGAGAATCTCCAATAGATCGAACAAACCAAGAGTTGATAATGGAACTAATAATAGAAATGTGAACACCTGTGGTTGACCGAAAATAAACTCAGCTTCGTGTCCACATTATAAGGAGAAGCAACTTGTTAATTTCATCCATTGACAACCAAACTCCTTTCTTAATCTTCCTGGGGCCAACCATTATTGTGTTCGCGAGAAAAATTTCTATTACAACAAAGTTGATAGAACAAATAATACACATGTGAAACACTTGCTCTTTTGAAATTAAAAATAAAATAAAATCATTACTTATGTGTGTGTGTATATATATATATATATATATATATATATATATATATGATCATCCATTACCACTTGTCCACTTGTATGAGTGCTTCTAATATTTTGATCATATCTCACTCATAAACAGGTTCTAACTCCTAACATCATTTTTCCAGACGCCAGCAAATTCTTAATATTTATTTTAGGGAGAAATAAGTAATATAGCATAAGTTAATTGCTGTAAAAATAGTCGAGACGGAACGTTACCTTGTGATTTAATACGTAAGAATTTTCTTATCATGAAGCAATTTATCTTGCCATTTAAACATTTGTTGATTATAGCATTTCATTTTAAAAAAATAAAATAAAATTGTAGGGGTGAGATAGGAAAAGTGGGGTATGAATAGAAACTCTCACCAAGTTAAAATAAGTGCATCAGGCCCACATCCCAAAACGAATGAATGGTCTGAGTAAAGCTTCAAACAATAAAAAATATCAACCCAAAATAAAAGATCTATTCTTCCTTTTGATTAACTTTTTTTTTACTTGTGTATAAAAACTATTTTTTATTATATATTTTCTCTTTCTCTACTATATAACGATTTCTATACACGATTTGACAGTGAAGTTTATATTATAAGATTTTATAAAATAAACATAGTTTACATTATTATTATTACTATTATTATTATCATTATTATGAATATGTTATTAATGTAAATTTAAATTTAAATAAAATTATATAAATTATTTTTATTTTGAATATACTATTATCTTTAGATTCAAAATAAATCTTATTTATATAATTGCATCTGTAACGACATGATCTATATTGAAACTGTGTAATTCCATTGGTTATTATAATTTTTAAACCAGTCCCCATTAAGAAATATCGCTTCTTTTTACTTTATGCAAGTGCAACTTAAACAACTATCTATTCTCAAATTACCGTTTATTGTTTCTTGCATTAGATTTTGTTTTCTTGGTTTTTTTAACTGGGATCCGTACATGTAAGACGCCTTTTTCTAGTTTCTAGTTAATCAATGGTAGCTTAAATATGTGGGCTTTATAGCCATATTAACTTTTCGGCCCTAACTCACATGGATCAAAGCTGAATAGTTTTTTTCTATAAAAAAAAACTTTAATTGCGAATCGCCATTTCATATTTCAACCCCACAACATCGAAAACAAAAAACTGTGTCATTATATCTATTATTTTTGACTATGTGTAATGAGAATTTATGTATGCAGTTAAGAACTTAATATATACAGTTATCCAGCTCTAAAAACTTAGAACTCAATTTTATTATTTAGTGATAAATATTTAATTATTAAAATAAAATTTAATATTAATGTATTTTCAATTGACATCTTTTTATCCTTTTTGTAATTTATTGAATAATATTTCAAAACTGTAGTTATTTAAATAATACCTATGTTTGACTTAAACTTAAAAAAAAAATACTCCTTCATATTTAATACTCTCCTCATTCCATTTTGATTGATGAATCACATTTTAGTCTATATTGAGTCAATTCATGAATCAAGTGAATCAATCTGTAGTTTATATATTGCTCAAGTTTAACAATTGAAATTTTTAACTCAGTCAAAAAAATATTAACTCAAATTTAAGTTTTTTTTATTGATGAACCGAATTAAATTTCAAAATAATTATATATCAACTTAATTTAAATTTGTTTCAGTTTATGCTCAATCCTATTCAAATTTAAAAATGGGGATTAGAACTTTATAAATAAATAAAAGTGATTATTACCGTTAATGTATCATGATTGACTTCGTTTGTCATTATCAGTACTTTTTCATAAGGAAACACCATCCGTGTTTGGAAGCCTAAAATCACACTAGTTATTTATTTATTTAATATTTATAAAACATCTACATCTCTATTATCATCACCCCAAACTTTTTACTTTTGGCTGAGGCTACTGTTATTTTTCCACCAATTGTTACTAAAACTTAATAATGAGCAAAAGTTGTTGGAAAACGACTTTTATGAATACTCATTGTGTTGTTAATAATTAATTTACTTTATGCTTCCTATTAACAACTATCTTAAAAATTAATAAACATTTTCTTAAAAACAATATAGGATTATTGAAAATCACGACCGAATGTTAATAAAACTTTTTCATAAAATAGTTTCGCTTTTAGTTTTCTCAATTAGTGAGTCGAATTAACTTAAAGAGTTTACTTAGTCACTTAAGATCCAATTATGTTCATAGAATAAAAATGATCTATTTAATAGAATAATTTGTGTTTGATTTTTTTTGTGTACAAAAATTATCTCGAGTCATCGACAGACATCACTAACAAGATTAATCTTTAACCCAATGAGTTAGACATTAGGTCTTTTACCTAGGACCAAAAAAATTAATGAGCCGGATTAGCATTCTCCTTTTATTAATTAGTATATTTATTTCATTTCTTTTAATTTTCATCATTTATTAGAATTTTAATTTTTAATGATTGAGAACAAAGGTAGTGGGAGCTTAGCTTTCAAGGATTTGGTGCTATGAAGGATGAAAATGGCATCATAGCCTTCAAAAAGTTATAGAGAAAAATCTTAAGATTAGGAGTGAAACAATGACTGGGGCATGCGATTGTTGAAAGTGTTTATATTTAGGAGGATTAGGTAGGATAGGATTCAATGATTAATTCCACTGCTGAAAAACAATTAACAACATCATGGATATTATCTCCTGTAAGTTACCAATTGATGCTCCGCACATGATGTTCTTGATTACTCAGATTTGTTGACGAAAATCATTTTTTACATAAGAAGCTAAGGCAAATTTATAGGTGACTTTTGGACCAAACATCATTTGTTAATTTCTCTACGTTAAGCCAAATAGTAACTTGGATTCAATGATCTTCAATCGCTTCTTCCTCTTGAATCCTTTGGAGTGGCTTCGTCTTCTTAACATCCATGGTTTCATGCTTGGTTGTTGTCTTCTCTCTGTACGTTGTCGGCAAGCAACATGCATGGCCACAAGCTGTCTGAATTATATGAAATATTAATATCATTTGTTTTAGGAAAAATAATAATGTTATATTAATAAAACTGTATTCGATAAATTAAATTAAGGTTTAATTTTGAAATAACTGGTTCATAGTATTAATTATAAAACTCTCATTTTTTTCCATTGGTTAAAAAAAATCATTTATATAATAAGGAAATTCCAATGTCATGAAAAACAAAAGAAAAAAAGTGTTTGTAATTATTAAATAAGTTGTTGATCTCAATATATATGTTATTTTTTCTTAGTGTAATATAAGGCGAAGTGAAAATTATTAATTAGACCTGAATTTTGCATGCAGATTTTCTGCTTAATTAATTGTTTGTTTTTCAATTAAGAAGACAATCATGTATACTTGTTCGTACATTATTATGCATAATAATTTATTAATAACATTTAGATTTAGTTGTTGTGTGGTATATAGTTGAATTATTATTAGACTTTAAGGGTCATTTTTTATTGCATGTGCACCTTACACGCCACTCGTTGACAAAGACAAGAAAGAGATATGTATAATATTGTGGCCCATTCAAGATTTTCTCTGCCGATTAACGGCTAACTTATGGTCCATCATTCTTTGTTTTCACTCACCTGTAAAACCCCCAAGTTTTATTATGGTTTTGGCGCATTAGGGTGGGTAACATCAAACAAATAATCATTATAAAGTCAAACTAAAAATTAGGGAAACAAATTGGTTCTATGTTTTCTTGTTTCTATCCATCTTGCTTATCTACTTTGAATCAATATACGTTGCATGGAAAATAAAAATCCCTTCTCCGTATAATGCTAATTATCGGCCAATCATTTATGTATTTGTGCTGTATGTGAGGTGCTGAAGGTTGAGGTGACCAGATTCTAGTATAATTTTGATTGTTTTTTTTTTTATTTTTTTATTCTTGAGGTCTAAAATGTGGTTCGATTGTAAGTATGTAATAGACACTTTAACCAATATCGTTGGATATAAGTAGCAATGGTCTAATGGTTCGTGTGTTTTAATCAAATATTCAAGATTAAAATTATGTTTGATATTTGAATATGAAATAAATTATGTTAGAAGAAAAAAATATTTATCTTATGTGTGTTCATGATAAAGATTAGTCATTGCTTATAACGAAAATTACTCTGTATCAATATCATGATCAATAAATTAAATAAATACTTTAATTTATATTTTTAAGGAATGTAGTAGGCACTTTAATTATAGATGTTAACAAATTATATATTATATTATGTATTATTTGTTATAATGATAAAGATAAATATATACACAAAAACTAATGTTGTAGATGTATTGCATCTCATCTCATGTAATAAATGTGTATCTGACACTGTTGGCATGGGTGATATTTATAAGAGTATGAGATTATTTGAGTTCTATATGATATAAGGCCCATGACACATTTAAAACAAAATATTAATTTATATCTATTCTGAAGTAAGACATTATCAGTTTATTCTGGGTCGAAGATCACTCATGTATGTTCAAGTATATTTATTACACCAATTTGTTTTTATATTGATAACATTTGATGAGTGAATTAATCTTTATTTTGGACCCTGAGGTCTTGTTAGACGTATTAAGCTTTGAGTTCCGCATGGAACAATTTACTTTTCAAATGCGATGATTGGTCATTTATTTTAAATTTTGATTTAATTAAGTTTGATAGAAATAATTTAAAAATGATTTGTTTTTGCATATGAAATTTTAAAAGTTGAGAAGAATCTATTTTGTTTGAGTGATGAAATATTATAAGCTTTTATTTTATTTTTATTTGTAAGCCTCAAACCAGTTATTTTACAAGAATAAAATCAAATAAATTCTTATCACTTGGAACGTCTAAGTGTTGAATAACTCAGCAAAAAATGTCTAAGTGTTGAATAATTAAAAAAAAAAACTAATATTATTTTTATATATTTTTCTTTCATAAGCAACATCTCATTAATTATTGATGAGTTTACATTTGTTTTACAAGGATTGAGATAATGTATGGTTTTGGCCAATAAGGGGCAAAGGTTCGAGTCCAACCAACCACAAGTCACAAGAAAGAAAGATAAGCAATCATCTTACTTTTGGGTTGCATAATCGTTTGCTTATAAAAGTGTATAACTTTCCGATCCCATTGTTTATTAAAAAAAAGAAAAACTGTATTTATACAATAACTTTGTAGAATATTTGTATAACAACGAAATAAATAAAAAGAGGAGAAATAAATTATGAAATAAAATAAATAATGTAATGATTTTTTTTTAAAAAAGTACTATATAAATAATATAATTATTAAAAAGTGTAAACAACTCATTTGCTTTTTTATTCAATGATTAACTTTGCAATCAAAGTGTGCAAAGATGACATAATAATATTATAAAAAAATACTATAATTATTAAAAAAAAGTTCACAACAACTCATTTACTTTTTATTCGATGATTAATTTTGCAATCAAGGTGTGCAAATATTTTTATTAGTTAGTTTAACAAATGGTTTTATCAAATCAAGTACTTTTATTCAATAACATAATTAACATCTTTCAACATTTAGTTAAGACTTGTTTTAGACCAAACTTATTTTGTTGAGTTATTTTCAGTTCAATCTAAAACTCAGTTGTATAATTTTACAATGGACTCCTTATGGGGTCCCTGAATTGTTTGCTTAACCCTTCAGAAAGTTGGGCAACGGACGTTGCTACTAGCTAGGTGTAGGAGGAAACTTTGTTGTATTATTAAAATTGTCGAGTGTAATTGATAGATGCTGCTTTGTTTTTTATTTTATTTTTTCTCCCTGTGTTAAGGTTTTACAGTTATAGTAATTTGAACTTTCAAGAGAAAGATGACCGTTGGAGCAATTATAACGAAGTCCACCTCATTGTTATGTAAAATGGTCATAGCAGTTGGTGGTAGGTTCGGTCGCTACCATCCGAAATATGTACTGTGGACTGTGGTTATTCAGATTTTAACTACCCGCCAATTTCTTTGACAAAAAGCATTATCACAAGCACCAAATTTCTCGCAATTCATCAACTTCAAGCTCCAATCACAATTCACAACGTGGGAGTTAATTAACTTTATAAAAAATAAAACTATGTATATAACTAAGAGCCTTCACCATTAACGTAATCCTAGTCACTTATGACTTAATATATGCATACTTTCTTATAATAGAAAAAATAAATCTATTTTTCATATCTGACTAAATTTAACATAATTGTATTCAATATTATCTCATTTTAAAACCAAGTACACGCTCTTCTTTCATTAAATAATTAAAGTGTTAAATGTAAAATTAATAAATAAAAATAAGAGATCATATCAAAAT
This sequence comes from Glycine tomentella, assembly GCA_007407185.1. Taxonomy (NCBI): domain Eukaryota; kingdom Viridiplantae; phylum Streptophyta; class Magnoliopsida; order Fabales; family Fabaceae; genus Glycine; species Glycine tomentella. The sequence continues at coordinate 1,715,844 of PYAF01001177.1, forward strand.
TTATTAGAGAATAATATTTTTTGGTTTTGGGACAAATACCATGAATTTTCTTTTACTTATAAAAGAGTAATCTTACATGTAATATGTGATTGTCATTGATATAATTTTTTTTTAAGTATAATAAAAATCAAAGCTTTTTTTTTTTTCTTTTCTAATAGATCATTCTCACTTTCGACACATATGATTATATATGCTTTTGGTTTTCTATATTTTAGCAATTTTCAGGGAAACTTCTCGTCATGACTCGCGCAAGTCCATGTTTACACACACACCACAACGATAACGAACCTTCCCCGTTATATCAATGCAGCAGGTGTATTTGTGTACTACAATGAGCAAGTCCCAATTATTATATACTCAATTTGTCAAATTATTTAATTCTGTTTACTATGAGCTAAGCTAAAATATTCCCCCTGTCTGGATTGTCTCCAGCTATTTGTTTATGTCATAATAAATTGTCCTGATTTTTCTCTTCGTATTAATTATCAAAAACAGGCATTCATAATGGTGCAGACTAAGATAAAAATCTGGTGCAGACTATATATCTTATATAGTTCTTTATTTGTTTTTTTTTATCATAAATAAATTTATTTAATAAAGTGTTTCTAGCATGACTCATATAATATTTGTATTTGAACTATATGAGTGATTGACCTGAGATGACTTACTATTTTTATTGTGAGCAAAGAAAAAAAAAAAAACCAGCAGTTTATTAATAATTTATTATCACAGGTACACTATCAGAAAATTTTACAATTCATCTAATGATATATTAATTAAGCATTATAATTTATAAGTCATGACATAACTAAAAATAATATAAAAGTTTCCACTATAAATTATTATTATTGAAGTTGTTTTTTTTTTTTTTACATAGATGAAAATGATTTATTCTTATTCAGTATAATGGCAATTATATATACAGTGAATGAAAATCACTCCTAACTAATAAAAATTAAAAGACATGCATTTATAGAGTATAGTTATTCATAAACCTCTTGCTAACTCGAATTAGATAAAGGGAATTCCCGGTAGAAGGGGAAGTTGCTCTGAATTCCGATGGACCTATGGGGGAAGGGGGATTTCAATCTAGTTGTGGAGGTGTGTTGCAGGCAATTTGGTTTGGTTTTATTCTGACCTGATTTAGGGGATTTTGAAAGATTTGTGTGAACACTGATTCATTGTTGGCTGTTAAGTTTTTGTCCAAAGGATGTTGTATGTTGCATCCATGTCATGTACTCATTAGACAAATTCATTCAATTCATAGCAACAGAAGAAACATTATTTGGAATCATATTTTTTTATAAGCCTGCCAAGTAGCAGATGGTATGACAAAACACCTTATGGAAGAAGATTTTATTTTATGGGTCTTTGATTTCATTCACCCAAAAAAAATTCACCTCATCAAAAAAACTTAACTGAGCAATATAAAAATGTTTGGAGATTAAAAAATAAAGATAAAACTCTGATAATAATATTACTTTGTCCCCTAACTGTAATTTCTGTTTCAATTTTATTTTCTAACTTTTTTTAAAAAAGTTGCTCTTTTATTTCTCTCTTTTTTCTGTTTTCAAGTTATTTACTTTTGTGTATGGTGGCAAAAAATGTCACAATTTTTTTTAACTAGTGTCACAATTTGCAAAAAAATAAAATAAAAAATAGATATAGGATAATATGAAATGGAAAAATGATATAGAATAATTTTAAGAAATTAAAGTGATATCGAAAAACGGATAACTATTACAAGTATTTATTAAATTTTGTGATGTAAGTGTATCGTACAAATGACCATTAACATAATGGACCGCTTTGTTTAACTAAAAAAGAGAAATGTAAAAAAAGAGTTTTAATTTTTTTTAAGAAGCAGACCATAAGATTTTTTTTCTATAAAAAGCCAAAAATTACTTTTAAAAAAAACAATTTAGAAAAATATATCAAAAAAGCCAAAAATTACTTGTTTTCTAAAAATGCTTTAAGTAAACCTAAACACATGAACCCAATATCTCAGAATTTAAGGGTTAACTTTGTTAAATTATAATTCTGGGAGAAAAATTAAATATAATAATTAATAATCATTCAAGACTCTCTCAAATTTAATGGGCAAGGATAACTTATTTTGAAAGCAAGTATTGTCAAATTCGATCAACTTAATAATTTTCTATAGACAATGAATTATGTTAATTTAAATTTTTAATAGAAATGTTTTATTGAGTAAATTAAGTCACTTCTAAATATGTTATAAATTATTTTCATAAATTATCATAAATACTTTACATGAGTACTTATTTGTAGTCTCCTAAAAAAGTACTTATTTGTAGTAGTGCATCATAAGATTAATTTAAATACTGTATGTTTTAAATTAAGAAAACTACCCTTAATAATCCATTCTTATAAAATTAACTTAACAAACTTGTAAACTTGTAGCAAATAAAAGGCTGAAGTCAACCATCGTTAGTCATACTCTTTATATTGTAGCAAACTTAACAAACTTTTTCTTACAGCAAACTTGTACTTAAATTAGTTATTAAAAAATAATAATAATATAATATTTTTATGATTGAATGATAATGTAAAATTTCTTTATATTGTTATCTTATAATATAAAATAATAAAAAAATAATAGTGAATCAACAACATCATAAATGATAAACGAATAATTTAATTATCATAAAAAAATATCTTAACCTTGAAGCCGAACCCGATCACCAAGACAACCTACATGATAGGAACGAAAGTCTTGGTCAAAAACAAATCTAAGAGTAAATTAAAGGGGGGTAGATTTTTTTTTACACTAGTATTTAATATCTAATTTCTAATAAATAATTATTTAATAAATAATAAGTTTAACTGAAAAATTTATTCTTATATAAATATAAAATCAAAAACCTTTTTTTCTTATATAATTTTTCTTTATTAGTATTTTCTAATTTTAATTTTCTTTTTTTTCATATATATATATATATATATATATATATATATATATATACACACACATAAAGGATCTTAGGGGAGGGAAAAAAGTCCATGCTTGCCCTTGGTGTTTTCACATATATTAATTGAGAATCATAGCTTCTTGAATATCAGGCTACAAAATGATGGGAATTTCGCACCTACATGGCCAACTACAATTGCCCCATCAACCACGTACAACATAACAAACTGTTAAGTAGTATAACGAGTTTTCCCACCAAACAAAGGCTATATGGCTTATGTTCTTTAGGTATGACAGAACCTCGTCATTCACTTCCTTAATCTCTCACTCACTTTAGAGTTGCAGTTTTAACATGAACAGTATTCAATGATGCAAATACATAAAATTACGCTAGGAGGAAAGTTTATTGCAAGAATTATACCGCAACAAAGAAATATAAATCCAAAAGATCTGAAGCCGAAATAAACATACACTAAATTTTGTTATTTTTTTTTTCCTTCTCCCTTTAATTTTCTTTATACCAAACATATCAAATTTTTTTATTTAAAGTGGCGATCACAATATAAAATCATACAACGCCAAAAAAGAAATGGAACCTAAATACATAATCATGCAACAGCAAGCATGGAACCTAATGTAAGAAATCCGACCAGAACAAGCATGCATATCACATAGCCAAGGAGAAACGTAATCAAAATGCAATAACAAATAAAATTGCTGAATCGAAAATTTACAATCTACATCCTTTTTTTTTTCTTTTCTTTTCTTTTCATTGCCCTTGTTGTCAGATAGACTTGTGACTGAGTGCCCATTTCCACGACTTATTTGCATAATTTTGCTCAAGATAAATAAATACATATTGCTCAAATCTTACATGAAAGGGAAAGAAGGAAAAAAGAAAACTAAAATAAAACAGTACAAACTAAAAAGAAATGTCATATACAATAAAATTCTTAAATCAAGAATCTGAATCTGAATCTGAATCTGAATAATAAGAAGAAGAACAACTTTCCGAAGAAAAAAAAACTAAAATAAAACAGTAGAAACTACAAAACAACGTTAGTTAAGCTCGATATTTCCCCCCAAAATAAAACTTTCTTTATGGGCGAAACCGAATTAAAAACGAAAAGGAGCGTGGAGTAGTTTATTAATGAATAATGCATTAATTAAGCAGAGGAAGAGGAAGATGATTTTGCGTAATCCAAAAAGTGTTTTATATTATGAGTCGTAGTTTCAAAGAAAGCCTTTGAAGTCCGACAAACAGAGTCGGGGAACGACGCGCACAGCTAAACCACGCCACACCACACACACACCAACGACATTTGTCTCTCTCTTTCTCTTTCTCTCGCTGTTGCTTCCGCCACCGTCTCCGCCGGGAATGCCACAGTCTCCGGCCACTTCTCTCCAGGTCCGTTCTCTCTCACTTTTTTTTTCTCTCTGCGATTCTTCAGCCATTTTCTTCCCCTTTTTGCTTCTCCCCGATGTCGCCGCTCTCGGTTCCTCTGCGTTTCTCTTTCTAGATTTGCTTTTCTCGCAGCTTTTCAATTTCCCCGTCTGAGATTCCGCTGCATCATTTCCATCTTTTTTCCGCTGTTCGGGATTCGGGAAGAACAACCTCCTCTTAATATAGCCCTTTCAGTTTCATCACTGTGCTCTTTATGTTGTGTTTGTTTCTATTCTAGCGATTTTTTTTTCTTTTATTTTATTCTGTTGCTGACGCAAGAGGTGATTTGATTTTTCATGTCAATTTGCTGTCGTATTTAAACACTATGGCTTATTGTGCTTCTCTTCTTACTGTCTCCTTCGCGCATGTTTCTGTTTACTGATTGAAAAACACTTCAAGTTCACACTGTATCAGTTCTAGTAGCGCTTGTTCTAGTTGTTTTCTAGGTATCCCTAAATTTGATTGCATTAGTGATTGGATCTTGTGGTTTTCTGTTGATTAGCTCTTATTCCACTTTTAATGCATTTGGCTTATGCTTTTTTTTATTATTATTATTGTGTGTGTGTGTGTGTGTGTGTGTGTGTGTGTGTGTTGTATTTCGTTGTTGTTCAGCTTACAGATCTATGTGATTGATCTAGGTGTTGTGTAGGGATTGTTTTTAATCTAGGTGATTTGTGTGTGCAGCTGTTGAAATGAATGGAGTGCAGAACAGAAGGGTTCACAATGTTGAGAAACCTTTTCCAGGATGCCTGGGAAGAGTGGTGAATCTCTTTGATTTGACCGTGGGTGTAAATGGAAACAAGCTACTCACAGACAGGCCTCATTCCGATGGTGATCTCCCTCTTTCTCTGTTTGTGTTTACTCTTTTTGGTTTTTCATGTTGCCCTTGGGAGTTTTCTTTTTTAATCCCCCAAAGTTGTTGCTTTGCTTGGCCATATTGACTCTTTGGTAGTTTGTATTGTAACTGATGGTTTTCTTAAATTTGGTTTTTGGCTTTTTCTTGTTAGTTTTGGGGTTTAGTAGCGTGACGGATTGAGGTGATGACTAAGAGGGAATGTAGAAAAAGAGTAATTTGTGGTTTGACTGTAGTTCCCTTTTTGCTGTATATAGTTTTTATTTGGAACATATTTCCTTTGGGTTTTCGTCGACCGAGTTTTGGATAGACGCATCTCTCTTGGTGATCTGTCTGATTTTGTATATTCTTGGGCAATATGAAACCAGGCCGGAGGTTTCTCTTAATTGTCAATTTCTTTTTATACTTCCAAGTTGCATGGAATAATTGTACTTATGATTTATGCTCTTGAAATTTCGCTATGCCATTTTATTATCCAATCTCACTCTTCACTGAATTGCAGCATCTTCACTCTCAAGAAGTCAATCAGATGTTGCAAGGATCATGAGTCCTACCTTGGGTGATCAGATAGAGGAGAAGCTGGTAATTTGGAAAGGGATTATTTTTTATTGTCATTCAAGCGTCATGTGGAATGCTCTTTTCATTTTCAATTTGTTATATGATTTGTTGTTCTTGTTTTTGTATATTTACTTATATTCCATTTTCATGAACTTTGCAGATTGTTTCTGACTCAATGAGAGCTACAAATAAGAAAATAAGTGGAACACCCATCAAGATGCTCATAGACCAAGAAATGTCCAAAGAAGTTGTTTCCAAGCACAACCCACCACCAAATGTAGTTGCAAAATTAATGGGGCTTGAAGCCCTCCCACGGGGTGAGCTATCGGTGGAGAGAAGCCATAGAGGAGATTATTCTCAACATATGTGTGGTCATTCAGGGACACCATTCAACCACTGGAACCTGGAAGACAGGTTTATGGACAAGGAAATGCTTGAAGTTCATCCAAACTCAGAACCGATTGCTTATAAAGATATTTATGAAATATGGCTGCAATCACAGAGAACAAGCAATGTAAGAGACAAGACACCAGAGAGAGAAAAGTGGACTGAAGATGTTAATGGGAAGAAAATGGCTCTCATTCGCCAGAAATTTATGGAAGCTAAACATCTGTCTACAGATGAGAGACTACGCCAGTCCAAGGAGTTTGAGGATGCCTTGGAAGTTTTAAGTTCCAATAATGATCTGCTAGTAAGGTTATTGGATTCTCAAAATCTTTATGAACTTCAGTCTACCCCAGTAGCAGAGACAAAGCGTATTACTGTTCTTAAACCTTCGAAGATGGTTGACAATGAAAATTCTGGTGGAAAGGGGAAGAAAAACGGCAAGCAGATTAAGAAACCAACAAATGTTGGCACTGGATGGGAGAAATGCAGTCCTGCATACTCCCCAGCCAGTCAGAAAATTGACAAGTTTCCAGTTCAACCTACTCGAATAGTTTTATTGAAGCCTAGCCCTGGGAAGACACATGAGATTAAGGCCGTGGCTTCTCCTACTATGTCATCACCTCGAAATCTGCAGTGTGTAAATTTCTACCAGGAACCTGAGTATGATGATGATGATGATGTACTGGAATCAAGAAAAGTGCCTAGTGAAATTGCACAACAAATGCATGAAAATCTGAGGAGCCATCAAAGAGATGAAACATTGTATTCTTCAGTATTCTCCAATGGCTATACTGGTGATGAGAGTTCATTCAACAAATCAGACCATGAGTACACTGCTAGGAATTTCAGTGATTTGGAAGTTATGTCCCCATCTCCAAGACATTCTTGGGATTACATCAATCGCTGTGGCAGTCCTTTTTCTTCATCATCGTTCAGCCGTGCATCCTGTTCTCCCGAGTCGTCAGTATGCAGAGAGGCCAAGAAACGACTTTCTGAAAGATGGGCCATGATGTCAAATAAGGGTTCTCAAGAACAAAGGCATATGCGTAGAAGCTCTACCTTGGGTGAGATGCTTGCTCTTTCGGATATAAAGAAATCTGTAATATCTGAGCTTGAGGGTATTCATAAAGAACAGGAACCAAGTGATTCTGTTTCTTGTAGTCGAAATCTTAAGGCTGAAACATGTATGGATGGTTCTCCCAGAAACCTTTCTAGGTCAAAATCTGTTCCAACATCTTCTACTGTCTATGAAAATGGGCTCAATGTTGAAGTTTGTGATAATGACACCGGCAAAGCACATGGGTCTGGGGAGCTGACAAAGTCAAAGAGTATGAAATCATCATTTAAAGGGAAAGTTACAAGTTTCTTCTTCTCAAGGAATAAGAAACCATCCAGAGAAAAATCTTGTCTATCTCAATCTAAAGATGAATCCCAATCCACTGTCATTGAAGCATCAGATTCTCCAGTGAATTCATCTAGAGTCCTTAGGGATGATGTGTCTCAAAGCTTCGACAGTGGATCCATCGGAGAGTGTTCTCTTCCAGCTCCATATGAATCATCAGGCAAAATTTTATCAGATTCTATCTCTAATGGACAAGGCGCTGTACCACTGGAGGTAATAGCTTCTATTATTCTGCATATTTTGATCCACTTTTTTCCAGTGCATTATGCAATTTTTCTTTCAATTTATTGGCTTAAGGTCACTCATTAATGCCCTCTAAATTTCCCACCACCTCTCAGTCCCTTGTGTCTCTCCCCCCTTGCAAAGGAAGGGAAAGAATTGAAAACTGCTGTTTTTCTTTCCTTTTTTTATCTGTACCAATATCTTGCCATGTAACTTAGTCTGTGCCTTCTCTACCTAATAAAATTAGTCCCTAGTCCCTTAAAACTTGTGTTACTATAGATATGCTTGCATGAGCTGGAGGCTGCGTGGTGTACTGTTACGGAAATTGGATGATGTGGTGGCAGGTTCTATTTAAGCAAAATCTATTTACTTGACCAATTGTTTAGGATTTTCTGCTACTGCTGGAATGGTGAAACAAATGAAAACTTTACCTGGTTATGAACGTTATTGGGTCCTAATTGCTACTTGATAAATAATAGAACTAGCATTTCTCAGTCAGCATTAGTAGTATAGCACAGTACAACCTCTTTGGTTTCTTGTTATTGCAGATTATGGAATGTTCTAGGATCATACATGTAAAATCTTATATCTTTACTGAAAATTGGAATTAAATAGACTGGATGATTCTGAGACAGTTTAGTTTTTTTTACAGCCTGGATTGACTCTGTCAAAGCCCATGGTGCCTGGGATTTCAAGCGAAAACCAGGGTCAGCCCAGTCCAATTTCAGTTTTAGAGCCTCCATTTGAAGATGATAATGCTGTTGTTGAGTCCTTGGGCTGTGTGAGGGGTGGTCAGCTGGGTAATGCTTACTCCTTTATCTCACTTTATTATTATTGCTTCTGTTTCAGGAAGGTCCTTTTTGATATTCCGTACTTCTTTACTGTTTTATTACCTGACTGAATTTTTCTGTAGGATCACGGGTGTCTCTGAAGTCTAATTTAATTGACAAATCACCACCAATAGAATCAATAGCCCGGACCCTCTCATGGGATGATTCTTGTGCAGAGTTGGCAAGTCCATACCCATTAAGGCCCTCATCGGCACCCTTAGACACTAAGGTAGAGGATCAAGACTGGCTTGTCTTTGTCGAGAAACTTCTATCAGCTGCTGGAATTGATGATCAAGTGCAGCCCGACTCGTTTTACTCGAGATGGCATTCCCTTGAAAGCCCATTGGATCCATCATTGAGGGACAAATACGCCAATCTCAATGACAAGGACCCGCAGCAGCAACTCCACGAGGCCAAGCGAAGACAGAGGAGGTCTAATCAGAAGCTTGTATTCGATTGTGTGAATGTCTCACTAATAGAAATTACTGGTTATGGATCAGAGAAGAATTACTTGATGGGTAGTAGGTTGTGCAGTGGGAGCCACAGCAGGGTCCAAGACCCAGAATCTGCATCTCCCCCATTGGTGGACCTCATTGTGGCACAGATGAAGGAGTTAATATCTAGTGCTGTGAGGTCTGTTTGGGTGGTGGATTGTGGGGACAGTAACAGCCTGGTGGTAGAGAGTGTTGTCAGAAAAGAGGTTGTGGGGAAAGGGTGGGTTGAGCTTATGGGATTGGAGATGGATATTTTGGTGAAGGAAGTAGAGGGGAAGTTGCTAGAAGAACTTGTGGAGGATGCGGTGGTTGATTTGACAGGCAGGGCCTGAATGGTTGAAAACCCTGACATGGCTTTCCGCCTGGCTTTGCTCTTTTTTTTAATATATATGGTAACTCTATTATTGTTGTATTCGATTATCAACACAAGGCCCCACTTACCTAATTTATTAAATGCTACTGAGAAATTGTTTCAACTTGCAGCTATTTCATATTAGTGAAACTGTAATATATTAATCACCCCATTCAACTGTTCAAACAAAGAATAGAAGGAATTACACAGGTTATAACAGACCGTGCAATTAATCATGAATGCAAATTGGCTCATGTTTAAACTTTAAACAATTGTTTATTATTCAATAATTGAACACTAGACGTCTTTCCCCATTTTCCTCCCCCACAAAAAGAAAATAGATTTTGTTCTATGACTAGCTGAAATTTGGAAAGGTTAGAAGAAGTTTGTTAGTGTGACGTCTTCAAGATTCTACTGTCTCAAACTTTAACCCAGAAAAGGAAATCCAGATTTTGCAAATCCGGAAAAGACTGTAAGAGGAAAGAACAGCAAAAGTAAATTGATACACATACGCGTAACAATCTACTTTGCATCAAGTGTGCAATCTAATTCAGCCCTGACAGTAGAGTAAATTAGTAATACATACACACTCGGGTTTTGAGTATTCAATCATCAACGTCTCAACTCTCAACGCCGAGTGTATATGTATTATGTAGTCACGTAATAATGTCAGAGTCTGTCACAAAGGGTACATACACACAAGCGTAGACATAGCTGTGGGCCTATGGTGCTGCACCATTTGTACAACCTGTATAGAACAAGGACCCACCATAACCCTAAACAGTTCAATCCTCTCTTTCCTGTCTCCTCCATCTCCCATGCAATGATCTGCTGGTTCCCATTAAATCATGATTCATGATTAATGATGGATTGGATTCACAACAATGACAACATAACGCATGGCCAGACTAATAATGATGGTTTGTTTTTCCCTAACCTAACGATATTTTGCTCGTGATTCTAATTTCCTAAAACCATAGAACAAAGCTAAATTGAAAGCATGTTCAACTTGCCTGGTCTAATTGAATTGATACACACCTTTATGGGATGACTGATACACTACACCAGTACTAATTTACAAAAACATATATAGCAGCTACGTTGTCCAATCAGCTTGTCATTTTTGGCCTATTAGTTGTCTCCGATCTTATCATTAGGGAAAAACCTAAATCACTCTGTTCTGTTTTATATTTTGTGTTCCAAACTATAATAGAAGACATCTTGCATGTGCAAATTATGAGGGATTTTTTGTGTGGAAGTTTTAGGTTTTATATTTTTAAAATACATCAAACGTATGTGCAATACAGTGAAATAAAATACAAGGAAATTGTTTCTTGTTTTATTCATAGTATTATATAACTTTTCTATCTACTTGACTTCCAATCTTTTTTATTTTTTCTTCTAGCTATATCTTAATATAAGATTCTCCTACATCCCTACAACTCATCGAGTGTACTATGAAAAAGTATGTGGTCCAATAACGAGTCACAAGTTGAAACAAGTATCTCCTCTTTTTTCTTCTCATTATCTCTTGTCAAATCCCTTGTAGAATTTGTCATATTTAGACAAAAGGGGTCATTCGTTCGAAAAAAAACATTACAGTTTCATTGAACATGATAAAATGAGTACAAATCGAGGTCAACAATTGAATTTGAAATCAATACAATCATGGCATATTCGTGCCAAATTAATTTTGCTTGGCAAGTTGGCAAATTGTAAAACATTCCTTGAAAAATAATGATAACTAATCCAAGTTTCAAGAATAATCAGGAGGAGATAGAGAAGGTGGTCAACTTGCATTATATTTTTTCACTCGTGGAATGCAATGAAAGAGAAATAGATCAAAAAGATTCTAGGGTGCATATGCTACGAGTCAGATAATACATAGTAGACACAGCAGCTAAGTCCGAGACCTGAATCACAATAGGACAATTATTTTCAAAAATGCAAAAGGGTAGCTAGGGGTAATATTTGTCAACATTGAAGAAAAAGTGAGAATATTCCCTCATGCCAGCCAGTGGCAGGTGTTACTGTGCAAATTCTAACTAGACTGAAAGCCAAAATAAAGGCATCTTCAACTTAAAAAATTGAAGCATAGCCCAGAAATCCCGTGACAGCTCTATCTCTATTAGCCTGTGTGTGTTCCACACAAGATAAGCTTTTAATTTATATATGATCATAGCATGTAGAATAATCAACTTCAGCCCATCCTTGAGATTCCAAAATTGCACAGAGTAAGCATGATTCTTGAAAGGGACTAAGGTTTCTTTCTCGCTATTGTCATTTCTCTATCAAATTAAAAAGACAAAGAGATATGCCTCAGAGTGATACGGATTACAAAATGCTTTTGCTTTTTTGTTCATATTAAGGACTTAAATGGTTTTTGGGTCTTACGTCTATTTGAGCAATGGCTTGTCTTGATGGAATCTAACACACAGCAGAAGATGTTAAGCACCCAGTTGTGCCCCCAACCATTTTCAGTTAGGAACCAATTAGATTAAAATTATATGGGAGTTACTTCAAACTCCAAAGACTCCAAAAATTAACTCCAATAAAGCTTTTCCATAATTTATGTGGTAGTATAATACCAAATGACTAATATGACGAATTTCCGAGAAATTTAATGATAAAAAACAGGAAAATTATATAGTTCGGAACTCATGCTTGCTACCTGTGCTTATTACCATCGTAATAACATTGGTCAAACCATTCATGATTCATGCATGCTACAACAAACATGAGACAATGACAACCTACGAATTTAATTGATATCGAATTAAGAAAAAATGACAAATAACAAATTGTAATAATTTGTACTCCAAAACCTTCGAATTTAGAAGATTTCACAATAGATTAGCTCTTTCTCTATTACAATTTATGTTATTTTTTTCATTTTCAATTAAATTTCGACACTTGATTTTAATTATTATGAAATATTTTCATTGAAGATATGATTTTCAATATTATTAATAATAAATTCTTAAAAATACTTTAATATAGAAGAAATTATTACTAATAATTATTATTGATAGTGATTAAAGCCAATTAAGGATGAATTTTGAGCACGTAAATTTATCACAAAAAAAAATTAAGGATAAAAAAATGTCTCATCTAATCCATCTTTTCTTCTTGAAAATTTATTTGAGTTAAATTATAAATATTTTATTACAAACATGAAGTATTTTTTTTGTTTTTATTAAATTTAATTTCATTGTTATTTTTATGGTTATTATTATTATTTAATTAATATATACATTTATACAATTTTAAAATATTTTGATTTTTATTAATTGCTATTTTTTTTACTCGGATATTATTTTATTATTTTACTAACTTATTTTATTTTATTAATCCCTACTTAAAATCTAGATTCAAATATTGATGCCAAATATCTGCAATTTTGCAAAGAATATAAAGCTACTAAGACAGGTCAAATTGCACATGTACATGAAAAAATTAAAAAAATGCACATGCAAACATAAAGTTGGAAAATATTGGACTAGCTCAAATCGGATCTAGAGCAAGGGAAAGGCAATTGAATTCTGCACCTCCCTTATTCCATTATGTAACTTTCAGTCTTTTTTTAAAACTCAACCTATCCCTTTTATCTTTTTTTGATCCTCTCATTCTTCTTTTTTCTCACGCAGTCAGCACAAGTCCAGACCCTCCCTTTTCCTGTTCTTTCCTTCTTCTCCAACTCAACTTTTCTTCTCAAGTCAATTTAGCTCTTCTTTTTGGAATTGGCGTTCCTATTTTGAGTTTTGGATCTATTTCCAGAATAAGCGTTCTATAAGGGTATAAATACTCTTTCGAATGACCCTTCTAAAAGGAAAAATCTTACAGAACACCTTTTTTGCAAGAAAAAATAACACTTCCAGAATGACCATTGCAGAAGATATAAAATGCCCTTTCGAAAAGACTATTCTGGATTGCAATTTTTGCTTATGGAATGGTTCTTCCTTAAGCTAAAATAGTGCTTTCTGGAACGTCCTTTTTGGAAGATACAAAATACACTTATGAAAATGCTACTTTGAATTGTAGTTGTTGCTTCTAGAATGAGCTTTCTGTAAGTACAATAATGTTTTATGAAATCCCCTTTCCAGAACATACAAAATACACTTCCCAAAAGGTTGCTCTGTATTTAAATTTTTTTTTTGCAAAATGGTCTTTTCGTAAGCAAAAATGCTTCCAGAACAACCAATCCGTAAGCAATTTTTTTTATAGAAAGACCATTCTGGAAGCTTTTTTTTGCTTATGGAAAGGTCATTCTGAAAGCAAATTTGCTTATGGAAAAATGCCATTCTAAAAGCTTATTTTATAATTAATTAAATTTGATAAAAGGAGAAGGAGGAGGAAGAAAAGAAAAAAGACAAGAAGGGTGAAGGAGTCACTTACCTTCATTAAAGGAGAAATGAGGATAAGGGAGCTTGACAATGAGGGGGCGGAGGGAAGGAGGAGTTGCCGTGGGAGGGATGGGTGTTTTCGTTGTGGGTGTGTTTTCAAGGGAAATGTCGTCGTGGGTTGAGAGAAGGGAGAAAGGAGATTTTAGGGTTGGTAGATGACATGTGAAAATTTTATTAAGAATATTATTGTATTTTTACTGAATAATGAGAGGTGTAGAATACACATAAGGAGGTGCAAGATTCAAGTCCAAGGAAAAACATCAAAACAAGGTAGTTGGGCTCGGCCCACGTACACCTTCAATAGGGCATTAACTTCCTACACCAGTAGGATTTCTAATACACCCAGCATTTTTATTAAATCCCGATAATGCCCCTACTTGCTTTTTAACATACACCAGCAGTCCATGCTTTTTGTTCATGGTTTTTTTTCACTCTTCTTGCACGCCATTCATGGTTATTCGTTGGTTGGCTGTTGGTTGTGGCTTCGTCGGCATTTTGGAAGTGGTGGTTAGCTTTGGTGTAGCTTCCGTTGGCCGCTGGAGTCGTCGGAGGGTCGTCGGAGGTACGTTCTGGTTTGAAGCTCAGCCCGTAATGACCATACGGATTGGCAATCCGTAAGGATCGTACGGATTGGCAATGCGTATGGCTTAATGGATTGCCAATCCGTATGGACCTTACGGATTGCCAATCCGTAAGCCATACGGATTGCCAATCCGTAAAGTATTTTTTCTAATTTTTTTTAATTTATTAAAAATATTATTAATTAATGTATTTGTCCTATTTTCATTTAAAAATATATTGTGAAGTTAATATTTTTTGTACAATATTTTTTTGAGCATGGTTGTTATGCATTTAGTTTGTTATTGATGGTTATTTTTTAATATGTTTGTTAAGATGAATAATGATATTTGGAGGCATGATGATATGATGTATGAAGAAATGAATATGAGTGAAGACAAGGGAGGGGATTCATTTGCGTGTGACAATAATAACTCTTCAGTTGATTGTTCGGATGCATTCAATACTTCAGAGGTATTTGTATCATGTTATATTTCAGAAAAGCTAGTAAATTTAATATTTGAGCACTGTTAAAATATGTATTATCAATTTTTATAGGTGTTTGAGTCTCGTGAGGAGTTATTGGAATGGGCTCGTAGTGTTGTATATGAGATTGGATTTGTAGCTGTGATAATGCGGTCGGACACAGCAACTGGAAAGAGGGGAAGAACGTCATTTCTGTTGATAGGTTGTGAAAGGAGTGGAAAGTATAGAGCATTCAACAAAGATTTAGTACGGACGACCACTAGCACGAGAAAGTGTGGTTGTCCGTTCAAGTTGCAAGGGAAACCAGTCGTAGGAGGTGAAGGTTGGATGGTGAAGTTAGTATGTGGGTTGCATAATCATCGTTTGGCCAAGTCAATGACTGGACATCCATATGCTGGTCGTTTAAGTGTGGAAGAGAAAGTAATTGTTGCTGAAATGACAAAGTCAAGAGTTAAACCAAAGAATATTATGCTGAGTTTAAAAGATCGAAATCCCGAAAGTTATACAACAATGAAACAAGTGTACAATGCAAGATATGCGTACCGTTCTTCTGTTAGAGGCAACAATACTGAAATGCAACAATTGATGAAGCTTCTTGAACGTGATAGATATATCCATTGGCATAGACTCAAGGATGAAGATGTTATACGAGACATATTCTGGGCACACCCTAATTCAGTGAAGTTGATAAATTCATGTAATTTGGTATTTCTCATTGACAGTACATACAAGACGAATAGGTATAGACTCCCTTTGTTGGACATTGTTGGTGTCACACCTACTGGGATGACATTTTCAGCTGCTTATGCATATTTGGAGGGTGAACGTATCAATAATGTTGTATGGGCGCTTGAACGATTTAGAGGCCTTTTTTTAAAGACTGAGGTTTTTCCTAAAGTCATTGTCACAGACAGAGATGCAGCCCTGATGAATGCCA
>PYAF01001177.1:1744151-1767289 GCA_007407185.1 Glycine tomentella
TGCAATATGACCAAATCCTTTACAACTGTAGCATTGGACAGAACGCATATCTCTGCTCTTATTCCTTCCTTGTGCTGCATAGGCCACATTAACAGGAGCACTAGTATTGGTTTTGTGTTCCATGGCTGCTTGAGTTGCTATGCGTTGTTCCTCTCGAAGAAGTTCACTCAAGCAAGCATCCAAAGCTGGTACTGGGTCGTGGTTCATCAAATTAGAACGAGTGACTTCAAAGTCAGATCGCAGCTTCATCAAGAATTGGTCTCCCTTGCTGGTCTCGTGAACTTTTTGGACAGCAGAGAGGGTTTCGTCAGAGATATCAGCATAAATAATGTTTGAATATTCAGTCCAAAGATTTTGAAAACCAGAAAATATTCCTTAATTGAGAGACTCCCTTGTGGGAAATTAGCTATCTCATACTCTAATTGAAACCTCCTGGCTGTGTTTTCTTGATTATAAACCTTTTTCAAATAATCCCACATTTCCTTAGCAGTTTTATAAGGCCTCAAATTAAGAATAAAGTGAGCCTCAACTGAGCTAAGTATCCAGGTCATGATTTGGGCATCTTTGATTTCCCATTTTGCCAAATCCTCTGGACTTGAAGGTGCTGGTTTTTTTCCATCAATATGACCCCACAATTCTTTCCCTTTGACAAATAATTTGAATTGAAACTCCCAAGAAGAATAATTTTTTCCATTAAACCGAACAAGAAAGGAATCAGACTTATCATAAGACATGATGGAGTAATAAGGAACAACAATTGAAGTAATGACAGAACACGAGCAAAACCAGAAACCTAGGAAAATGCACAAACAGAGAGCACAGACTTGAAACAAAACCTGATTGCAAATCACAAAGACACCCACAAGATTGCAAGACAAGAATAATGTTTTCTATAAACCAGAACACAAGAGTTGACCACGGTTCAGAGTTGTAGCTCTGATACCATGTTAAAATATCAAGAGACCAGAAAACATATTACAATATGACAAAAGCTTTTTGTTTTGGAAAAACTTGTTTGCCTTCTGTGACCTTTCTTTCTTAAGTAGACAACAAGAGTTACACAAGGAAGGGAGGGATTATAGGAGATTTCCTATTACAGGAGATATACAGGGGATAGATTATAGGAGATCTCCTAACAGCTAGGATATGTACAGGTTATAAAATAATACAGTTGTAAACCTATTAAAACAGGTAATAAATTACATTAATATATATTAACACCTAAGCCATTCATGTTCTTCTGTTTCGCGCACCCAGGGTTGTCTTGTTTTGTTGCATTTGTTGTCGCTTGCAGCTGCTCCAGTGGACGTGGTGGTTGTCATCCCATTTTCGTTGCGTCGCGTCGTTTCCGAGGTAAGAGTTTTGGTGCGCTCCACAGATTAGTAAATCTGTAATATGGTCACGAATTGTGCAATCCGTATTTGGTGTCTGGATTAGCAAATCCGTATGAGTCATACGGATTGTGCAATTCGTGAACATGTTACGGATTTGCTAATCCGACACATGTAATCTGTATGAAGCATACAGATTTTCCCATTCATTCTTCCATACGGATTAGCCAATCCGTGTGTTACATATGGGTTAGCTAATCTGTGTGATACATACGGATTACCTAATCCGTATAAAGGAATGAATGGTAAATCCATTTGGTTTTATACGAATTACCTAATCCATATCATATACGGATTGTGTAATCCGTATGAAGCATAACATTCCATAATCCATAACATCTATACGGATTCGTACAATCCATATGGACAATATTAACTAGTGTTTCAAAAAATCTCACTCACTTTCTACTCCGACAACCCCCAAACGTCCGCTGAACGAATAAGCACCACTTCCGATGACCTCCGCCAACAATAAACGACCAATGCCAAATAACTATACAAATCAACAACCACCGATGAAACCAATGAAGGATGCGGAGCAAAAAACAACCATCAGTTGAAGCAAATGACCATAACACTGCACACTATTCATTAATAACAGTCAAAATATTAATACTATAACAGTAAATATAAAAGAAAAAGAAAAAACGAGGGAGATAAATTAGAAAAAATAATAATTTAGCGTTGACCGCAGTAGACTCGTATTGTTGTTGTTGTTGTTGTGTGCTTCCGTGAGTGTTTGGGCACGATGGCGGAGGCTCCTCCGTCTCTATTATCGGTGTGCATCGACGGTCTCACACAACAACTTCTCCGTCCATGCGATGATGATCTTCTTCATTGTATCTATGACCTTCATTCTCACTTACTCGACACCTTAATCACGCGTTTGCCCCCTTTCGCACTCCGCACATTCGACCACCACCTGTACCTTCCCTCACTCTATTATTATTCCACAATTTCAAATTTCAAACAAGCGCTCTCTATTTTCACTTCTAACTAACCGTTTTCTACTTTGTGTTGGAACAGGCCATTCGACGGGGAAGGGTTTTCTCACGACGACTCAACCAAAAAGAGAAAACGCGCAAGGTTGGTTGGTTGCACTTGCACACAATCGAATGCATTTTATCTGTTGCTTATGGAAAATCTTGTTTTTTTTTTCTTCATATTGTTTCAGTGATTGGAATATAAATTCAGCTTGGCAGAGGTTGTTTCAGCTACGCTGGCCTGATCGCGTTAAGCAGATTCAGACAACGGATTGGGAGCAACTCTATTGGGAAACTCATTTGCAAGAGTATATATATGAACTATAAATTAAGTGTTGTGCTATGTTATGTTTATCACTTAATGTTGGTTTTGTTCTAAATTTACTTGAAATGACAGTTGTTTAGATGAAGCAGTGGTGGTAGCACTAATTCCATCTTTTACTGGATATATTGGTGACATACAGATTTCAGGTACTATGATTATTTTCTTTTTCTTTTATTTTTTTTATTGAAAATTTATGTCTGAAGTTGCCTTCTACTTCTAGCTTAGGCAGAGTCTATTCACTTTTGAAAGTTGTTATGGAATGATTTATGATTTAATTTTGCTTCTCCAATGACACTGATGCCGATGTTCTTTTTTTTTCCATGCAGAGATGTGATTGTCACATGGGAGAATGAAATGTTAGTATTGCTTTTCACTTTTAAGTGTATAGATAATCTGTGAGGTTTGACATATTTAAGGCGATTCAGGATGTCGTTGGCTGATGACAAAGAATTGTCGAGTAATATGGATAATTGGAAGTTTCGTGAATCTCTTGATCATCCTTTTTGCGTACAGCTGTAAACCTTTGGTGCTTTAAATATTTTCTATGACATGCGCGTTTGGTTCCCCATCCGGGATCCCCGGTTAATGCGAAATCGCAAAAGCAACTATTAGTTGCTTTGGGGGTTCCATATCCAGCAGCGCCTAACTGTTTTCAAACACACTAGACACTTCCTGCAGTAGAGCTTTTGAGAAAAAAATCAAGTTGCAAAGTATTTGCTTTTTTATCAATCTCATTATAATGTCTGTATATGTTAGGTGTCCTCAACTTTGTGTGTAAATAATCTTATTATTGGGCTGCACAACCCACTTCGCTCTCCCTTTCTATTACTTTAGTTTTTATGGACAACTTACTGAGTTTTCTTTACTTTAACCTTCTTCTTTTCAGACAGCATACTGAAATATATTGGCTTTGCGGGGAATGCAAACCATTCGACTTGTGACCATTCAAAATTGTCTTACCATTGCCTACAATTTGGCAGCCATGTGAGGTGTGATGTAAAATTTATAGTGTCATATTTTATATGGAATGATTAGTTAGGGTTGCCTTCAAATAATAAATATTAAAGGAGAGAGTCATGGATTTCATTTTTATGTTCTTGGATATAATAAAATACTTACTTTTCTAATGGCTAAACTTAAGTGTTGAATAGTTAGTTTCATCTTTGCTTTCATCATCAGTTTCAGATTCAGCTCACTAGTTAAGCTGTGTTTTCCATCAGTGTTGTCACAAGGTGATAAGAAGGTTGTGGTGGCTAAACCCCCAAACTGCATCACTTTGATGTGGTGAGGCAGTATAGTATATTATTGCAGTAATGTGTATATTAAAGAAAAAACTAAAATACTCATAATGACAATTGACAACCCAATTATGATTTAAGTTCAAATTAAGTCATGACAATATAAAAGCATAATATAATCCAATTTGACTAGAAATATAACTATGTTCACATCCAAATCCAACCAAATGCAAGTCGAGAGGCCAAGCAAGTTGCAGTGGCAAATATTAGAGAATAAATGGAGATGTCATAGACCAACTCTCCTAAAACATTATTTGTTAGGTGAAGGCTCATGAATGGTTTTAATCTTACACCCACTCACACAGGAGCCCTTTGGGCTACAAAAGTCCACCCTACCTTTGGGCAGTGATGATCAAACTCTTAAGGCTTAATACTATGTCACAGATCAACTCTCCTAAAAGCACAATATATTCAATGAGGGGTCATGAATGATTTTATATCTAACTGGATGTAAAGGGGGAAAATCAGTAGTTTTTAGCCCAAAACAGATGTGGCTATGAATAAAGATCATGGAAATAACAGGATAAAGGGAGCTTTGACTTCTGGATTGTGAGTCACACACAACAGATAAATTCAGATCTTGTTTTTAGGGCTTATTCTTGGATTGCTAGGTATTATTAAGTTCAGATGGTGTTAGTAGACCAGAATACCCCTTTAAAAATTAGATACCATTGGCTACTGAGTGTTTTAAGCCATAGTAAATTAGCAAGTTATCTGAATTGCAGGATCTGGTCCCATAGATGCATCATCAAACTTGCTTCCCTCAGGCTATCTGAGGCAGTGTGGCTGTTTTCTGCCCTGCCTAGAGATGAACCACTTTTGACAACACTGTTTTCATTAGTTTAAAGTTTAATGTTGTCTTTTTTCTACCATGCTACTATATATGTTGCATATTTCTGCATTTGATCTTGTCCAATTATTTTGCACCTTATAACACTTTGTTTTGATGCAGTTGTCTGGGGCTGCAAAATGTTCTATTTGCTGCAGAAACTAGTGTAAGTTGTGTTTCATAGAATATCACGAACAACTGCTTGAATAATTGCATTGTTCATTTGGTTTTATCTTTTTTAGAGTTATGGCCATTACATTTTCATCTGGTCAAATGCATATGTAGCTTTTACAAGCTTACAACAAGTGTTAACAGTTACTTGTGTTTATATGATTTAACTTCTATGCATTGTCAGTGTTAAAAGTTTTACATCATCAATCAATCAACAATCACCGTTTGTATGACTTTTAAGGTAGTTATTATAAAAGGTAGCAAACTTACCATACATGACAGTTATGATTGGATGGCAATGCAAAAAAAAAAAAAAAAAAAAAAACCTTTACACTATTAGTGCATACACTATTTACTCTTTATATATTATAAGATTCATAACTTAATGTAGTTTATTTCATTGGGCACTCTTATAATTGACAAATTTTCAATTGAAGTTCTGTTAGTAACACAGTCAGATGTCTTATACCCTGACTTGCAGGTTTTGTTGAGGGAATGCAAGCTACAGAGTCTGGTACTTAGATGTATCAGATCGAAGGAACAAGTAAGCTTCCTTCCTCCTATTGATCTGTATAATCTGTATTAAAGATTTTGTGATTTTGTACTTGTCTATACATATTATATCTTTCCAAATCTTTACTTCATTGTATTTTTTTCAAGTTTTGCTCATTCTGTGGTTGTGCTAAAATGAGCTAAAACAATATGTACTTAAGGCTTATGTAGCATGATACTAGTATCATGGGCATAAGCTTTTTGGGCCATGTGTGTATGGTTCGTAACTTAGGTTAGTCATGTTCAAGTTACTTGAATTACTTGGGTTGTCACATACTCACATATATTATATAATGATTGAAGTAAAGGTGAGATACCATGACCCTTTTATGCATAGTTTCCATAGAAGGTGACTAACAAGTAACAAGTAGAAAGAAATATATTTAGCTCTAATATATGTTTCTCTCTCAATGGATCCTGATATGATTTATAAATCAAAGTATTCAGCAGCTTTTGAGCAAAGAGGAAAATGTTTAAGTTTCATACTTGGTGAAGCACTGGATCGATGTGTTAAAATATATTTTATATATCAATGTTTTGTCCAAGAATAAAATGCATCTTTATGACCTTGTTTATGGTTTCACAGATTGATGGATTATGCAAACTTCTTGCTCAACAGATTATTTTAATGCAATATTTGGCTCTTTAGTCATAGAGAGAGTACAAAAACATGGGATCCAACATTTGTCAATCATTGCCACAAGTTTTCTGGAACCATGTACAGTTTCTTTACCCAGTGGACTCGTGTCATTTTTGTCTTCGGGAAGGTACATATGTGTAAATTCACCATTTTATTTTTTATTTTTTGTTTTATTGTTGGCAACTTTGTTCACACTTTGTAGCTTTATCGGTGTTTGACATGTTCTCTGAGTAATCATAACTACTTCAAAGACTTAATTTGATTTTAATATAACTAAAACTAAACAACTGCTGGTGCATCTTCTAATTTGATTTTAATATAACTAAAACCAACCAAATGCTGAGTGCAATTCACTAGAGCAATTTTACAAATCCTCTAAGTTTCGTAATTTCTTCAGGAGTGCCATTTTAATCATTTGCAATCATTTGCATAATGATTTGTTATGCTGTTTGCTGTATTTCACTTGCACTTATATAACTAGATAAAAGCTTTTCTGTCTGTTGAGTATTTGCCTTCATTCATGCTAATGCTGCTACTAGGTCCTTGTGCTCATTAAAATTATCTGAGAACCACCATGGATGGACTTTTGCCAAAGATCTTTTTGTGACTCTTCTCAATCTTTCATCTGGCATATCTGTCCTTGACCTTTCTCGGAATAGAGTAAGTTTTTCATCTGCATATGCATTCTGCATTTTGTGGTTGTTATTGTAAGCTAACAAAAGTTCTATGCACATGCTTCAAGATATCAGGATGGCTTTTTTACTACAGGAGATCCTTGAGTGGTTCACAACTGTCTTTTGGAAATGGAAAGTCCTTGAAACTGTTGCGTGTACTCAATCTGAGGTAGCACCGTACTAAATATACATATATTTTTATGTGTATTGTGAGAACTCTTTAATAGCCAACTTTGATTGTCTGTGATTAATAATAGAATGTGTACAGAAAATGAATGAGGTGGTTTCTCTATAATTAAGTTAACTTTTTCTTTAGGATATATAAGATGGGTTGGATGGTTAAGGGAGAAGGGGAGAGGGGAAAAGGTCGCGGGTTCAATCCCCTTTGCTAACAAAAACTAACATTTGCCAATAAAAAAAAAGAAGTTATTTTTCTTTTGATACATCTTGGTGCAGTGTGTTAGTCTGAGCTAATGTAAAACATTGTTGATAAGCTTGTTGCATTTATATTTTCATTGCCATCAGGGTTTGGTGAAGAAAAAGATTTTTAATCTGTTCATATTCTTATAGGGAAAACAATTTAGGAAAAGATGATGTAAAACATCTTAGATATGCTCTTGAACATGTGCCTAACTTGGAGGAGCTGGATATAAGTGACAATTCAATTGAAGATGAAGGAATCAGGTTAATTGTATTTCCTTTTCTAGGTATAGTTTAAAGACATGAAATTAAAGTAGAGTCTGTAATTGTGTATCATCAATCTTACAGGAATTTAATTCCCTATTTTGTTGGAGCATCTGAAACCTGTCCTCGCATAACTTCCTTGAAATTAGAGAACTGTGATCTGTCCTGTGTTGGAGTGAATCTTCTCCTACATCACCTTTCTACTTTCAAAGGACCATTAAAGTCTCTTTCTATTGCTGAGAATTACCTTGGCAGGTTTGTGTATAGCAATAAAATCTCATTTCATCACTAAGTTCATCTCTCCATCTGTATTTTGACTGGGTTTTCTTATATAGACAAGTAGTTGAAGCATTGGGAAAATTTTTTCACACCCCAATTGAAGTACTTGATATTGCAGGCATTGGATTGGGTTCTGACGGTTTTCAAGAGCTTCAAAGTCTAATAAAAGAGGAGATTAAGCTGGTGAAAATTAATATAAGGTCAACATTTGTACTTAATGTATTGTTCTGTTTTAATGTAATGTTGCAAGTCACAAAAAAAAAAAAAATGTAATGTTGCATATACAATCACGTGACATGTTTTCCTATTTGTTTAGCAAAAATCGTGGTGGGACTGAAACTGCCAATTTTTTGTCCAAACTCTTGTCACAGGCTCCACAACTAGTTGATGTGAATGCAGCCTGTAATCCCATGCCAATAGAATCACTGGCCATCATCTGCTGCGCATTAAAGTTTGCAAAAGGTGTGTGTTTGTTCTATTGGTGACCCCTTGGCTCTTAGAAGCTGATCGGTGGTTGTAACTTTGTGATTATTAAGTTTGATTAGTTGCTAAAGCATGCCCACTAAACTCCCATTTTTCAGTTTGGCAGATGCTAGTAATATAATATTTTAGTCAAAGGAAGCAACTAACTTCAGCTAGAAGATTACTACTAGTTCTACCTAGGTGTTTACTAGAAGGGAGAGTACTTGATATGCTTTGAAGTCAATAATTTTTATGTTTTCTTCTGATTAACTGTTTTAGTTATCTTGCTTTAGGTAATGTTCAGCAAGTGGACTTGACAGGACATATATGGGACTATAAGCCAGAGCATGTTTCCCCTTACACTGAATTTGTACATAATGGATTACCTATATTGGTTCTTCACCATCAGTCTCTGCTGCACCTCACGACCATGATCCTTAGAATTTTGTGCGATTTTAATTTATGTTGCATGGCATATGTAATTAATAGTTGTCTTTGTTTCTTCCTTCCTTTATCATTATGTATGTTAGCATAGTTTCATGCATAATGCTTGCAAACATTTTATTGGCTGTACAGCAAAGTTAGAGAAGGGAAATTTAACTTGTGTTCATATTGATCAATTTTTCTTTTGTGTTTTCAAGCATTGTGTTCTTTTAACCTCTATTTAAGGGGTTGTTTTTCTTCCTAGTTTCCCTTGTGTTTTGTAATTTAATGTAGTTTGTAGTTCATTAGATGCTGTGCAACAGAACATGGACAATCTGGTGTATCAACTATGAAGATGCAATGAAAATAC
The DNA here is from genome assembly GCA_007407185.1 of Glycine tomentella. Taxonomy (NCBI): domain Eukaryota; kingdom Viridiplantae; phylum Streptophyta; class Magnoliopsida; order Fabales; family Fabaceae; genus Glycine; species Glycine tomentella. Next base: position 1,753,233 of record PYAF01001177.1, read on the forward strand.
TTGTTTGGGGTTACTTTTGTATGAACAGTTGTCATAGCGGTTCGGAAATCTACTGTTCATTTCTATTTGAATGATTACCCTCATTGCATTACTTTTGTTTCAAAAACATGTAAATGATTTTCAATCTCCCAAAGTTGTAATGTATCCCCTTCTGGATAGCAAATCAGACCATAAACTGATTTAGAGAAAAATGCAATATGTCAGGTTTCAGGCTTGGATTCATTTGCATTGGAATGCTATTTTCAATGTGATGTCGCTTTTAATACATGTGAATGTGGCCCTGCTTTGTTTTTTTGCGCGGATCGTTGAAGTCTTTTCTCTCCCTCCCTATTCTTGGATTTGGAAATACTCGCTTATCCTTGCGTGTGATCTCAACGCATATTTGGAAAGTTTTGGACAATCTAGTGGAAATTTCGCAGGGGTTTTGGCTTGGGATCAATTTATAATGACTGATCATGCACCAACCAGGCCACCACTCATGCAATAATTGAATTGCTTCAACAAATTGATTATGACATTTTGGATATTTAGGAAACTTAATTAGTGACAAATTGAATTTTTAAAGAACTGATTGTGTGATTAAATTATTTTAAAAACTGATATGACAAGCGTAACCTTTTTAGAAGATTAAACTTGGGATTTTTCAAAGATTTTAGTACAGTAATTATGTCGGAATCTAGGTTTTTTTATCCTCTGGGGGAGAGCGGTATCTTAAATGTGAGTTTTAACTTCAACATTCGTGCGGGTCCACCTAAAAGTAATTGGTTTCATAATAGACCTCATCTTCTTATCCTTCATTGTCGGACCTGCATCATCACAGTACCAGAAGAAAGTAACCATCTTAGTCATTGTGACATGAAAATATGAAAAAGACATCCCACCCAAGAGGTGGTGGACAATGTTGGGTCTTCTTGTTATAGAACCCTAAAGAACAGTACGAGGAAGCAGATGCAGGTGCACTATGACAAATTTAATTATGTTCTTACAGTTGGCTCTCTGACTTCAGTTACGGTATGTCTGTTTAAACATTCTTTTGTTAAACTTAATTAGACTAAGTCAACTACACAAGTACCTAACTTTAATCTGTCGTCGTTTTTTTTTTTTTTTTTTTTTTAATGTTTCATCTGTATTTTATGTACTATAATGTACTAGTATCATTCTTTAGCCACTCAAAGCAACTGAATTACATGAAGTAGGTATAGCAAAGGTCAATAAGGTGACTTTTGACCCTTGTAATACCATCAATGTGTAATTTCGATCTCTTAATTTTTTTCCCATAACAAACTAATCTCTCCATTCAGTTGTCATTGTCTAATTACCAATATGGGGATATATATAATAATTATATATGTTGCATGATACTTTACTGATTTAACATCTTAATGGATTCACTAGAGATTACAAATATAAACTGAAGTTTTTATATATATTAAGAGTGTATTTAGAGAGAATGTTCAAAAAATTAATTTTGAAGTGACGAAAACTATATTTAGATATTTTCGTTATAGAATCAAGTTAAGAATAAAATTTAATATAAATTTTTTAATTCAACCTAAAAGTTACTTAAATTGTTTCAACTCAAAATTATTTTGGATCCGAATTTTTTTTAAAAATATTTTTCAACATCAAATCAAATATGTAAAATTTAATTTAAAATTAATTCTGAATTTGATTTCTGTAATAGATTATTGAGGAATAATATTTGATTAGTCAATAGTATAATGAAGTCATATATGATTTTTTCTGTGTTCGTCATATGATTAGTTTATCAAGTCCATATTTCATATATAAAGGTTTAGGATCACAACTTACCAACTGTATAGATTCTTAAATCATAAGGAATTAGTTTGAATATAGTAGACAAATGTCTCATTTCAATTTTACGATATGGCAAAAAAAACTTTATAAGCTGGTGTCCCTACAGCTTAAAATACACGACTCCCTGCAATTCGCTCGCATCAGGCCAACCTGTAAAGATTGAAAACAGCTTTTTTTTTTTTTAATTTAATTGAACTTGATCAATGTTAATATATAAAACCTAATGACTAACGTGATCAAGCAAAAGCGAAAGTGGACAACTCTTTTTTTCGAAAAAGAAATCATATATTCTTTTAATTATTATTTTTTCCTAATCTTGAACTATGTCCAAAACGGGTTGTTCACAAGGCTTTGTCATGAAGTTATCCCTCTCTTTTTTTTTCTTGGCTGTTTTCATCATCCAATGCCAAAACTAATCCCTTCTCAAAATCCATTTAACAAACATTATATAATAATGCCATTGAAAGACCCGTGAACAAACAATTTTTAAGTTTTTTTATTTTATTTTGTTTATCTGGTGGAACTTCTTATCTGTTTTAATTGGAGTCTTAAGCATCATTACGTTGAGAAAATGTGAAGATGATGCAATGAATCATGGGACCATCTTAATGTCTAGTTTGCAAGCTGCCATTAAACGACAAGAGGAAGTGATGAGACTCTTTTTTTTCTTCCATGTTTGCATGTTTGAATAAATTTCTTAAAAAATATCACCTACTAGAAACAATTCAGACATCATTCACACACTTGTCCCTTATAAAGTTTTCTTCTATTTTCCAAATGATATTATGAACCTGTTTCAACTTGTCTTGGAAATAGAAGTTACACCACAATTTAAGAGATGTGAAATCTAACATCTCCAAACAACGTGTGAAAGTAGTATCCCTGTTTAGTCATGCCTTTATTTCAAGTCACTCTCCAACAAAAGCTTGCTTTCAAGCCTAGTTTTATAAGAAGATATGTAAAATAGTTCATCATTTACGCGATGGAAATCGGTTATTCTAGTGGTGTTGACTAATGAGTTTTTACTTCTAACTAGTAATTCTTACTAATGCGTTGAGAAAAATGCTGTATTTAGGATCCACTTTGTAACAGATGATTTAAAAAGAAAGATCGAGAAGGAATTATTACACTGCATTGTTGTTAAAAATGTATAAAATAAGTAATGTTATCTAAGATGTTGTCCATTGAAGTTAAACTAGTTTAACGTGTAATAAGTTCACTAAACACGTTCCACAAGTTTATCCGATGGTAACGTGAAATGTTTTGATTATCTCAGAATCATATCTCAAATTTATATCAAATTGACAAGAGGAATTAATTCAGTACGTAACTATTTATATCAAACTGTTTCTTTTATTTTGCCATTAGTTTAAGTCCAATATCTGTTCCTGGACTAAACCCCAGTGAGATTTGAGTAATGAGGGATTAGGTGAGGCTCTTTAGTCACATGTTGTTAATAAATTGGTTTCAACTATTGTCATCACAATTCTTACTTCTCATCAGCTTAATAATTATTTTGGTTATGTAATAATAATTTTAAAAGTCTCGCGAAAGCAATTTGAAGAGTGAACCTTATTATGTGTCTGTAACAATTTAAAAATTGCTCCTTATTTTGGAAAACACATGCCGGTAATGCAATGCTGACATGCATCTAAAAAAGAAAATGTTATATCTACCCTGACAAAAAATTTACAGTGAAAGATTTGGCAAAAGGTACAACTGTGAAGAAACATATTATTTGGAAACTGTTTTTGTTAAAATGAGTACATGATTAAATTTTTTAGGTTAAATATCATTTGTTGATTAAAAACAAGAAGAAAATTATAGGGTTAAATATGTTGGTTCTATAAAATATCATTTTTAGTCATTTAAAATTTATTTCTTTTAGTTTAGTCTCTATAAAATTTCATTTTTTTTATTTTGGTTATGTCGTTAATAAAAAGAGTAAATTATATTCGTATCTCCTGTATTTTTTCTCAAATTGTATTTGATACTCCTCCTTTTTTATACATTACTTTTACCCTCTCGATAACTCAAATTAATTGAAATATTTGTGCAGACAAATTGTCCGTTAGAGTAAATTACACTCACACACCCTATATTTTTTTAAGTTGCACTAGATATCCCTCCCTTGAATCTAACTCTGACGGATGCACTAAGGTCGTTGATGTCACTAGCCCCGACAGTGCCAATGTCCAGAGAACCAGATGCAACGGTGATGGTAGTCGAAGCTACGACGGGAGACGAGGAGGTGGAGAAGGTGGATATGACGGTGCGTCTAAGGTGGTAGCAACAGCGGCAGCTAAGGTGGTGGCGACAAGTAAGGTGGTTACAGTGGCTACGGTGGAGGTGGTGACTACGGTGGAGGTGGTGGCTACGGTGGTGGTGGTTGCTCCAACGGGAATGGGTGTGCCTGGAAGTTGTGTTGGTTGACGAGAAAGACTATGAGGAGGAAGAGATGATGCTACCGTGAAAGAGGGAAAATGAGGTGGTGGTAAGTGAAAAATGATGGTTGAAGAAGATGAGGGTTTGTAAAATCCAATATATGATTTTAAGAAAGAATATGAGGGTAATTTAAACATAAATTTTCATTAAAAGTCATATGACAAACATGTGTCTACTTTATGTTAAGTGTTCGGGAGAAAGGATATTTGGATGTAATGTGAACTAAATAATTAAAGAACTTTTTTGTAGGGTACAAAAAAGAGGTATCAATTGCAATTAGAAAAAAAAATACAAGTGTAATTTACTCTAATAAATATTATTAAGTGTTGACATGATTAATGATGATGTCATCATTATACCACATCATCAAATATTGACATTATCATTGCGTATGTCAATAAATGAATATAACACAAAAAAATGTTAAACAAGAAATAATAATGTCATATAAACTAAAATAAAAAAAATGGGTAAATTTTTAGGAATTAAAAATATTAGCTTCCTCATTTTCAAGCCTCACTTACATGACTTGTACAATTCAAATTTTCATTTGGTTCATCTAAATTTTGGTGAGAACTTACATTTTCAAAAATATATTTAATTATCAATAGCTCTTCGTTGTTGTGATATGATTAATTCTTCTCCTTTTTTTCCACTTCCAACTAAATTCTTTTTATACAACATCTTATAAAAGATATATAGATCAAAACTATTTGGCCTCCTTCCATTCATAGACCTAGTGTCGATGCTCCTCTAAACCATATCCATGATTGGATTTTCACTAAAGACTATTATGATAAGATATTTTGAATAATTTGTATCATTGTGATAAGATAATTTTTTTTCTCAACAAGTAAATTCGTTAAACCTAAAAAAAAATGTTTTTTCTCTTCTTTTTTTTTCTGAATTAAAAAAATGCTTTTCTCAATAATTCATACGTTGACTATATTTTTTTTATTAAATTTGTTAAAATGCACAAGAAAAAACTAATAATTAACAAAAAAAAAATCCAAAAGATATATTAAAATTTACTAACAATAACGTTACATGATAATAGTTAATTATCAAAACATCATAGTACATAGAGTGTCAAATGATAAATTGATTGTTGGCAAAAATTTCCAGCATCATTCAATACAAGCACTACAAACATAATATATCCTACTTTTTAGGACAATTCTATCCCATCTATTATATAAACAATAAATTTGGTATTCCCCTTAATTTAGTCTCCACGCATCATGCACTCCCTTGCCCCGTCTTGTGACTCCCAAATGAATTTATGTGGTTTTGAGTAGTGGTTGCTTCACGTTTTCAGCCTATCTCATGCTTCCTTTTCACATGTTCAACCTTCAAACGAGAGTTTTCCTCCCTTTGGTTTGTATCCATGCCTATTATACTTTAAGTCACAAAGTAAGATTATCTTTGAGATAGGGAAAACGAATGGACTAAAAGGTCAAGGTTGAAGGGAAAAAAATGTTTATATCTTTAAGATGCATCATGGTTATCTCAATAGTGATCAAACAATGGTCGGGAATCACAACTTACAACAATGCATAATAGTAGTTAAAGGAGGAGTGTGATTGTTCCTTGATTTTTGAATTAAAAACAAAAAATTAAGCTGAATTTTGACAGGAAAAAACAAATGTAATATTATTGTCATATAATTTTTGACATAAATGTTTAATTGATAAATTTTGTTGTTATTGTAAATTTAGAGAAGAAAATGTCTATGCATTATTTACAAAGTTACTTATATTTTTCTCATTTCTAAGTGATGAATAAAGTTTGAACACATGTCAAATTCGAGATTCTGTCTAGATTATTTTATTAATATGACATGTATGATTGAATTTTTAGTTATGTTTGTGTAATATATATATATATATATATATATATATATATATCATTTAAATGATTTTTAAATATAACCTTTTATCATTTCCTTTGCAAATTATTATCAAATAAACATACTTACCCACTTTTAGTGTGTTCCGGATTTGGAAAAAATGGGGCAAGCAAAATGGAGCAACTACTGTCAAACTAGAAGGAAAGCAAGCTCATGTTGACAAAAACATCAATCTATTTATATGTGAGACATCAATTAAAACAGTCATGAAAATAGACAATGTTTTAAAATATGTCACTGACAAGGATAAAAAATATTTTATACTGCTATTTTGACGGCTCATTTCCTATACTATACCTGTCAAGACATATCTTATAAATGTTTAAATTAATTACTGGTAGTCTGGTCATTAAAAATACACTATTTTCAAAATTAGTCTTTGTTAGTTTTACTACTATTATTTTTATTAATCTTTAAAAATTAAAAGACACAACGTATTTTTAATCTCTAAAAAAAAGCATTCCATTTCATAAAATGAATAAAACTTTGAACAATAATTAAAATAACAAGAAATATATTTTTTAAAAATAAAAACAAAAGAAGGGCGATAAAGGACTCTGGAGTCTTGAGACATGACTTTTCTTGTGAAAATACACGTTATTGTGTTCATGTAATCAAACCTTTCTAAATAATAATAATAATAATAATAATAATAATAATAATAATCAGACATAGGTTGTTTGAGTGGATTGAGGTTACTAAGAATTAATTTTTTGTTTGGGTAATATTACTATGAATTAATCTATTTTATCATCTCTATTCTTTATCCATTGTATTCCATTTCATAATTTAAACTATATTCGAAAAAGTTTATAATTATAAAATGTCACTTTAAATGTTTATGCTATATTCATTTATTTACCTTTTTATACTGTTTTATTTTTTTCCCAGTCACTAACTCCACTACGTAATTTTTTATTATACTTTAAAACTCCTTTTTTCCCTGGGTACACAAACATCAATAATGCAGTGTGGTTCTGGTATACCAAAATCTCCTAAATCAATCATGATCATTACAAAAATTATTTTTAACTTTATTCTTTCTTCTATATAAATAGTTCCTTTTACGGTGCCTTAAGCAAATAGTAGCATTTAAAGGCGCCAACAGCTCCACAAGTACTTTTACTATTTTACGTTTGCATTATCTCATTGTGTAGTTAAATAGTAATTGGGAATTTTTTAGAAATGAATAAAAACAGTGTTTTAATGAATAAAAAACAGAAATTGGAAAAATTTTGATGAAAGTAATAAACTCTTGAAATTAAACAAAACCTAAAGGATAATCTATACAAAAAAGAGAAATACTAACTACCTAAACTTTGTAATACTTTTTTTTTAATATTTTTATTATTAATTAAATTTGATTATAAATTACTAATTTTAATGAATTACACTTCTTATTTAATGATTTTTTTTCTTTCGATTTTATAAGTAAGACAAAATCTGTGACTTCCTCTAATAGTAAAAAGTGTCTAACATTTCTCTAAGAAAACACCTAAAGGATAAAATTTAACAGACCTAAAAGAAGACCAGATGAAAAAAAGGACTGAACTGAATCAAATAAGTTAATTAATTAATTGTATGGTTTAGAAATTAGGTCATCGAGGATAATTTAAAATATGTTTGAATTATGATTATGATTATGATTAATTATTTTCGGATTAATTAATTAATTTTTTAATTAAAGGGAAAACTGGAACAAAAGGATGGTTAAAATTTCAACCACCTCACGCCTCAACCACATAAGCAAGTTTTTCATTTCATTTCATTTCAACTTCGTCTTCTTCCCCCGTCAATCTAGCCACTCTCTATCTTTCTCTCTCCTTTTCTGAATTTGACGGTTGCACCGCGTAATCTCATCGGTTTCAAACTCTCTCACTCTCTCACTCTCTCACTCAGTGACTCAGTGACTCGCTCACTCTTGTTCAGATCTGATCAAAGGAAGAAGAAATGGAGGAAGCTCTGGAACTGTCACGCGCGAAGGACACGAAGGAGAGGATGGCGGGCGTGGAGCGGCTCCATCAACTTCTAGAAGCTTCCAGAAAGAGCCTCTCCTCTTCCGAAGTCACCTCGCTCGTCGACACGTGTATGGATCTCCTCAAGGACAACAACTTCCGCGTCTCCCAGGGCGCTCTCCAGGCCCTTGCCTCCGCCGCCGTCCTCGCCGGCGAACACTTCAAGCTCCACTTCAACGCCCTCCTCCCCGCCGTCGTCGACCGCCTTGGCGACGCCAAGCAGCCCGTCCGCGACGCCGCCCGCCGCCTCCTGCTCACTCTCATGGAGGTACCGTCCCTTATCCGTACCTAATAACTCGATAGTGACAGTAATCGAGTGTGGTTCTTAATAACTGGTAACGGTAGGTTGCTGTAACTGCTTCGTAATATTTATTAGGATAATAATGACTTCGATGTATCAAGCGGAAACTGTGCGGCGACGAAATTGGAATTGGTCGCTGTTTCGCTCTTGCATGACCTGTCTTGTGGTTCTGGAGAATGAGAATCAGAATAATATCGCGAGATCTATAGTCGTAGGATCTCTTGCTGGTGTGATTTCATCGTCGTGTGTGTTTGGTTTGGTTTCTCAATTTTAGATCCATATATAGAGCAAACTCACGTCAAAGACAAAGCAACGCAAAAACAACTATTAGTTATGTTAGGGATCCACGTCCAGTAGTGTCAAACGTGTGTCCAAACATTAGATGAACCTAAAGCCTTTCAGATGCTGCTTTTTTAAATTGTGGTGCCTTCAACACAAATGAATTAATCTTTCACCGGTTAATTTTTTTTATTTGACTTTAGACTCTAGAGGAGCATTAAGAAACATGAAGTAACTTCTGCAGAAGAAGAAGCTCGGGGAATTTATTTTTTGAATAGATTTAGAATCCGTGAAAATAAAATTTATAATTTCTGATGGTCTCGTTTGTAAGCCAAACCAGATTTAAGTCTGTTAGCAGTTAATTGTAACTTTATAAGTGAATGCTCCAAAGATAACTGATATAACACTATGTTAACTTGATAATTATATACTTGAAATGTTTGAATGTGAAAATATGCACACAAAAAGGGATCCTCAGCCTTAGTTTGCTAAGAGATGTATAAATGTATAATATGTGTGTGTGTGTGTCTATATATATATATATATATATATATATATATATATATATATATATATATATATATATATATATATATATATGAGAATTGACAGATGGTACAAAAAATAGTTCATGGTGAAGGCTACATCCTAGCCTATGGTGACAGATTACAGGACAACTTCTAAGACCTTCTACAACAAGCTAGAAATATAAAGCATTATCAAACAACAACTTTAACACTCCCCCTCGATCATATAAATTGTGTGCTCGAAGCTTGTAACATATAAAGTGGATTCGAGGACCTCTCAAGGACTTGGTCAGGATGTCTGCAAGTTGTTTGTTGGAGTTATTAAATTCAGCACTGATTTCTTTGGACTGCAGCTTTTCCTGAACAAAATGGCAATCAATCTCTATATGTTTAGTTCTCTCATGAAATACAGTATTATGAGCGATGTGAAGAGCTGCTTGATTATCACAATACAACTTCATCTGTTGAACATCACAAAATTTTAATTCTTGAAGCAGTTGTTTAATCCACACCAATTCACAAGTAACAAGAGCCATAGCTCTATATTCTGCTTCTGCACTTGATCGGGCAACAACACTCAGTTTCTTGCTTTTCCAAGAGACAATGTTTCCTCCAAAGGATACACAGTATCCACTGATGGATTGCCTGTCTATGGGACAACCTGCTCAATTGGCATCACCGTATCCACAAATTTGGTTATTTCCATCATCTTTATACAATAATCCCTGTCCTGGAGTCTTTTTGATGTATCTAAGAATGCGAATCATAGCATTCCAATGGTCACGGTGAGGATCCTGCATAAATTGACTGACAACTCCGACTACAAATGACAGATCAGGCCTTGTAATTGTGAGATAAATGAGTTTCCCATCCAGCCTTCTATACCTTTTTTGTAAAAGGTTCACCTTGATTTGACATTAACTTCTGATTTGGATCCATAGGACTATCAATTAGCCTACAATTATGTAGTCATAGGCTGATCTAAGTGAATCAGTATAAAATGGCCTGTGGATGGATGTAAATCTATGAACAGTTTAAGCAGGAAACTATTTAAGCAGAGTAGATTGTGTTTGGTTTCTTGCATGGCATAAATGTTAGCATAAGTTTGTGGTTTATCACTAAACAATTAAGTGGAGTTTCACATGGCTAATCTGTGATCGAATTTATTAATCTATATGACCTTATTATAGCTTGAGTGGTTCTTTTACACTTCCATTCTGTATCTTTACCTAGGCTATGTTTGGACTAATGGAAAGGGCTGGAATGAAATGACTTGATGGCATGATGCTAGGTTCCACTTATTGGATTGCTTGTGAATGGAATGGAATGGAACCTGATGGAGTGCATTCCTTTCCATCATATAGCCCTCTTTTCTTCCCAACCAATTTCTGGAGTATGGGACGGAACTAGTCTGCATTCCAGTACATTCCATTCCACTCGTCATTATCCAAACTTAGTCTAACAGTGAAATGGATAATGCTTCCACATGTATCTTGGTGTTTATTGTCTAGAAGAGTAAAAGTGAAGTAAATATGTCTTGATTGTAATTTTGAATATGATATTTTTTTAGTCCTTGCGTTTTGCATTCATTTTGGATTATTATTATCATCATCATTATTATATGCAGGTTTCTTCTCCTACAATAATTGTTGAAAGAGCAGGGTCCTTTGCTTGGGCACACAAAAGCTGGAGAGTTAGAGAGGAGTTTACACGAACTGTCGCGGCTGCAATTAATCTATTTGCAGCTACTGAGCTTCCACTTCAACGGGCTATCCTTCCCCCTGTATTGACTTTTACAAATAAGCAGTACATATCTTTTGTATATTTAAATATTCTTGGCATGTGATAATAACTCCTTCCAAAACTTGATTGATTGTCAGGTTTTGCATTTGCTTAATGATCCAAATCCTGCTGTTAGGGAAGCAGCTATTTTGTGCATTGAGGTAAGCATGCTTTATCTTTCAGTCATTTAGTATTTTGTATATGTTGGCTAAAGGACTCAGTTGCACTATCATGTTACTTACCTAAAAAGGGGTTCATGCCATAGCAATGGCTAATTTCAATTCTTGAATTTCTGAGCCAAAAGTAAAGAATTGCTAATATCATATGTTGCTTTTAGCCTTATGTTAAACTTCATGGTGTATTGAACATTTTTACAATTGATCATGATGACGTAAAGAAAGATTGATTTATTGATGTGTTCAGTCATACCTGAGGATAGTGATTATGGATTTAAGATAGGATGAATGTTATTGTTAGTACATTTCTTTGACATTGTCATTTTTACAGGAGATGTATACACAAGCTGGACCTCAATTTCGTGACGAACTTCACCGCCACAATCTTCCTTCATCTTTGGTAAATATAAAACACTTTCCTCATTCATTGTTATTCAATATATTACAAATGCACCAACACACTTTTAAGCTCATGAATTTGGACCTTTGCCATTTTACATTTAATTAGCATCTACTGTGACAGTTACTTATGTCTTGTTCATTGCATCATATGATGGTTTCAGGTGAAAGATATTAATGCCAGGCTTGAGGGAATTCAACCAAAAGTTCGCTCTTCGGATGGTCCAGGTGGATATATTACTGGGGAAATTAAACATGTAAGTGTTAATCCCAAGAAAAGTAGTCCAAAGGCTAAAAGTTCCTCGAGGGAGAACTCTCTTTTTGGAGGTTAGTATATTTGTAATTCTTCAATCATACATGTTTATATTTTAGTATAGTATCAATTCAATTTTATACATGGCATTATGATTTATATCTTTGTAATTTCCTTCTCATACTAGCTCTATTTACCTTACAATTTTCTCTGTAATTCAAATTTACTAATTTGAGATGAGCTGCATAGTTGCCGCTATACTGGAACATACTTTCAAATGTTTAAATAATGTGGAGTTATGGACCCTATGGAGTTTGGACATGTTTATTTTTTACATCACATTTTTGTTTGAGTTTCGACATGTTTATTTTTTACATTACATTTTTGTTTGAGTTTAGATTAGTTTAAGTTCCTTTCTTTCTTATCATTAAACTAAACTTTGATATCACGATGTTAGAATTTTTTGCTTTTGATTTTAACCGATGCTATTTCAGTTAGCACTGATTGTGGTGATTTTGTTTTTGTGTTATTTTTAATCAAAGTTTCGGATATTGTAGCTAACATGTATCCTTCGGTAATTCTAGAAGTTAAACACAATTGATCTTTGTGGTTCTACCTTTAATTACATGTTGTCCCTTGGATCTAACTGTTTTAGTTGTCATTTGGCGGATATTTTCTTCCGCACTTCTTCAATGATAAAAATTTACATGAGATGCATGTGCAAAATGTGTAAAAATTGAGATAATTTTGATGGTGGAGGCAAAATAATTGAAGATAACATGATATGATTCAAAGAGATGAGTGGCATCTCAAGTTGTCAAATTGTAAAATTAAAAAAAATAATCCCACATCACATATTAATATACTGTGTATAGTTGGATGAGAATATTAACTATTTAAGTATGCATTTTGTTTATTAAATTATGAGCAGGAGAAGGTGACATCACTGAGAAACCTGTAGACCCTGTCAAGGTATATTCAGATAAGGAGTTAATCAGGGAATTTGAGAAGATTGCATCTACCCTTGTGCCTGAAAAAGACTGGTCAATTCGAATTGCTGCTTTGCAGAGAGTTGAAGGTCTTGTTCTTGGAGGTTGGTGTTTCTGAATTCCTTTGAGAAATGTGTTCAGATAAATATGTGCTTAGAGTGCAATGTTAAGAGCTTATTCCTATTTCGAGTCTAAAAGGGAAAGAACGTTTGCTGTTGTGGAATATCTTACTTGAAGGATGTTTGTGGTGATCTTTTATGAATATGGTGTTGGATTTTATTTGTTAACGTTGATTCAACACAAGTCATAGTTAACTGAGCTATGGCATTAAAAGATAATCACAATTAGACAATAAAAAGGAAAATTAAATGCTGGTAGGACCATTAACTACAACTTTTTCATCAATAGAGGTGCAGTTTTTAGGATCCTAGTTCTACTAAATTGTGGGCAGGGGGTGCTTAAACATTATTGCACTTTTTAAACTAAATTGGTCGTGCCAACATTTTTAAAAGTCTATTATTATTTGGCGAGTAAATTACTCCAAAACCTTTCTTGCAATTTGCACTTCTTAAACTTAAAAACCTACACTAAAGCCCTCTATATTTTATAAAATTATAATTTATAAACATGTTACAGTTAAACACAATTTTATTTCTGCATGAAATTGATAAATATACTGTTATTACTATTTTGACTCATTTTCATTTCTTAAAAAGTTACGCAAACCCTATTCTATTTTATAAATACATTATGATTAAATCGCCTGCAATAGTAAAACTTTGAAATTATTAATTACTTAAATGATAAAACTTGAAGATGATATTATAATAGCCGATGAGAATACATAATGAAGAAATTATAATTTCAAATATTAAAAATAACAATAACTATTGTAAAATGTTGCTGCAATAAATGTAAGAAAAAACTAAATCATGTGAATTATTAATAAGATAGAATAAGACTATTTTAAAATCAATTTTATAAAAAATTAAATTATAAAAAATAGAACCACGTTTTATTGATTTATTTTTTAATATTTCATTTGATTAAATATTTTATCATAACAATTTAAAATAATTCTTGTTATTTGAAGACACAGAATTATAATTTATTCTCTTGTATTATTTAATGTTATCTTCAACATTATATTGTTTAGGTATTTAA
>PYAF01001177.1:1767389-1798362 GCA_007407185.1 Glycine tomentella
AAATAATTCTTGTTATTTGAAGACACAGAATTATAATTTATTCTCTTGTATTATTTAATGTTATCTTCAACATTATATTGTTTAGGTATTTAATAATTCCAAATGTAATATATTTATAAAATCGAAGAGAACTTTTGCAATGTGCAAAATTTTTTAATGAGGATATTTTTGTCAATTTTATATTATACAGAAAAAGAAGCGCTTTAGTTTTAAGTGTAGTATATTTATAAAGAAGAGTTTATAGAAGGGATTTTATAAATAAGAAGAGTTTTGTGTCAGTTTTAGAAATAAAAGGGATTTTATATAAAAAAGTGCAATATGGAATGGAGATTGGAGTAATTTACACTTACTTGAATCATCTGCGTTGTTTTTCTCTTTGTAATATGTATTTTTTTGCCTATTGTTTAAGCAAAAATGGTTTTATGTATGATTAATTGTAATTTCCACTGAGCCAATAGATTAAATGTAATACATTTTCTTTCCCTGTGGCATGATTATTGAATATCTTCTTATTACTGTCTTCAACAGGTGCTGTGGATTATCCATGTTTTCGTGGGCTCCTGAAGCAACTTGTTGGACCTTTAAGCACACAATTGTCAGACCGAAGATCTACCATTGTGAAGCAGGTGCTCTAATGTTATTATTGTTCTATATTCTCTTTTATTAATTTGTAAAACGTGTCTAGGTGAAAGTTACAATTTCCTGTTCCTCTTCTTTGCTGTTTTTAGAACTTAGAGAATGGTGATTTTTTTCTCCTCTTGAAGCAATCCTTCTTTGCCTTTGCGTATCTTAAATGAAACATTCATTTGTTTTGATGAATTCCTTCTCTTAGTATGTTTGTTGGTTTTGTCTCATTATAATTACTGAAGGACCTTGCCAATAGGTTAGGTTCTTATACCCAACTGTTTCTGGCTTGTTGTTTGCTTTCTTCTAGGCTTGCCATCTATTGTGCTTTATGTCAAAGGAGCTCTTGGGTGATTTTGAGGCATGTGCTGAAATGTTTATACCAGTAAGTTTGCCTAGTTATCTCAGAATTATCATAATTTTTATGCTTTTGAAATTATTAATTTTTGATCTGATAATTAGGTCCTTTTCAAGCTGGTTGTGATTACTGTGCTTGTAATTGCAGAGTCTGCAGATAACTGCATTAAAACGGTACTGTAATATGTTCATTTAATTACCTTCATTTTCATATCCCTCTTGCTATGTGTTATTTTCACCTTTGTGTCTACTTTGCAGATGCTGCGCAACTGCAAAGTTGCTCGTGTGCTTCCCCGTATAGCCGATTGTGCAAAAAATGATCGCAATGCAGTACTTCGTGCAAGGTATATATTATCAACTATTCAAAAGACACAAGCTAGAGTTTTGGTTTTTGATTAATACCATTGGACATTTGTACTGTAGGTGTTGTGAATATGCTTATTTGATCCTAGAACATTGGCCTGATGCACCAGAGATACATCGATCAGCTGATTTATATGAGGATCTGATAAAGTGTTGTGTTTCAGACGCAATGAGTGAGGTAGCTTTATAGTTTTAGGTTATTTGACATTTGGTAAATATATAGTGCATTAAATTTGTAAACTCTGACTAGCTTTTCCATTGGGTTTTCTCTTCTTCCTGAACTATCAAGAAATTGCATCACCTTGATAGGTGTGTTGGTGTTGTGGGAAGTAAAAGTGATTGTCCTTGTTTGCGTATATTTTAGTGATATTCCAGTTCTCATAAAATGTATAATATGATAAATCAGTAATGATAATTAAATTGTGAAATTCCATAAATTTTTTATTTATTGGTTGGTTTCTGTCTCAATGTGTCTGTGTGTGGTATGGAATGATTACGGTTATGAAACTTAGCATAATAGAATTTATGCTGAATGATGCTTCTATTATGGTTAGCCAAAGAACAAGGCCTCTGCCCATTGCTTTCTCTCTGTGTGCACTTGCACGTGTGCATCATGCCAAAATAATATAAATTTCTTTTTAGAATATGATCATGGGGAGAAAATAAGTATCCAAGAGGCAGTTGTGTTGTGAAAAACTCACTGCTTTCCTGCCATTGTATCCCTTCAGGAACCAGAATCAGTGACACAAATCATCCTTTTTTTTTTTGCATATATCTATTGTTTTTGCAATTTGTCACCCACTTGCTTAATTTAATTTTTTTTATGTTCCTGAAGTTTTGGTTTTTAACTGTGCCAAATGGCATTGTGAGATACATGTAGCCAATCTCACCTAGTGGGATAAGGCTTTGTTGCTGTTGTTTATTTCATTGTATAATAATGTTTGGTAAGATGTTTTGAAAAATGGTTTTGCAGTATGCAGTAAAGTTACTCTGTTATTAGTTATGATCATTACTTACTCTTTTGAGCATTTTTATTTATTTATCATTTTTCATTAATTTAGGACATAAAGTCATTAGCATATTCATTGATTATCAAAGTATATGCAAGTGAAAATAATTACTGTATGAAAATTAATAGGTACGGTCTACTGCAAGGATGTGCTACAGAATGTTTGCAAAAACATGGCCAGAGCGTTCTCGTCGCCTATTTTCATCCTTTGACCCTGCTATTCAACGGGTATACACTTATGATTTTGTGGATGTCATTCTTCCTTTTATTTTTGTTGCTCAAGTCATCTTTTAAAGTGAATGTAAATCGCAGTTAATTAATGAAGAGGATGGAGGAATACATCGACGACATGCTTCACCTTCCATTCGAGATAGAGTTGCACCGACGTCATTATCTAGCCAGGCCTCTGCTCCCTCTAATCTACCTGGTTATGGAACTTCTGCTATTGTTGCGATGGATAGAAGTTCAAGCATATCATCAGGGACATCTATCTCATCTGGCATACTTCTTTCACAAGCTAAGTCACTTGGTAAGGGTACAGAACGTAGTTTGGAAAGCATGTTACATGCAAGTAAACAGAAGGTTTCTGCTATTGAAAGCATGCTTAGAGGCTTGGATTTGTCTGATAAGCATAATTCATCTTCTCTCCGGTCAACAAGTTTGGATCTAGGTACCACATAAGTTTTCCTGTTAGATATTTTTATTTTTACCTCAATTTTCAGGACTTGATGCCATTCAATGGTTGATCTGTTAGTGTTTTTTCAAACTATTTGAGCGGCTAAATTTTTCTCTTATTGCCCCTAGTGCAGGAGTTGACCCTCCATCATCTCGTGATCCACCTTTCCCTGCAGCTGTCCCTGCATCTAATCATCTGACAAGCTCTTTAACAACTGAATCAACTACTTCCGGCATCAATAAAGGTAGTAACCGAAATGGTGGTCTCGGTTTGTCTGACATAATCACTCAGATTCAAGCTTCGAAAGATTCTGCCAAGTTATCCTATCGTAGCAATGTTGGTGTCGAGCCTTTATCATCATTATCATCATATTCGAGTAAAAGGACATCTGAAAGACAACAAGAAAGAAGTTCGCTCGATGATAACCATGATATGAGGGAGACTAGGCGATATATGAACCCCAACACTGATAGACAGTATTTGGATGCCCCTTATAGAGATGGAAACTTTAGGGAATCTCATAATAGTTATGTACCTAATTTCCAGAGACCACTATTGAGAAAGAATGTGGCTGGACGCATGTCTGCTGGCAGGAGGAGGAGTTTTGATGATAATCAGCTATCTCTTGGAGAGATGTCAAATTTTGCAGATGGACCAGCATCTCTTCATGAAGCTTTGAGTGAAGGACTTAGTTCAGGTTCCGATTGGTCTGCTAGGGTTGCTGCCTTTAATTATCTTCATTCTTTGTTGCAGCAAGGTCCGAAGGGAACTCTAGAAGTTGTTCAGAATTTTGAGAAGGTAATGAAGTTGTTTTTCCAGCACTTGGATGATCCCCATCATAAAGTTGCACAGGCTGCTCTTTCAACACTTGCAGATATTGTTCCAGCATGCCGAAAGCCTTTTGAGGGTTACATTGAAAGAATATTACCCCATGTGTTTTCTCGGTTAATTGACCCTAAAGAACTTGTCAGGCAGCCGTGTTCAATAACTCTGGAAGTGGTCAGCAAAACTTACAGTATAGATTCTCTCTTACCTGCATTATTACGCTCACTAGATGAACAAAGGTCTCCAAAGGCTAAATTAGCTGTTATTGAATTTGCTATCAATTCCTTTAACAAACATGCTATGAACTCAGAAGGTGCTGCTAATATTGGCATCCTAAAATTATGGCTTGCTAAGTTAACCCCTTTGGTTCATGACAAAAATACAAAGCTTAAAGAAGCAGCTATTACATGCATTATATCAGTGTACTCTCACTTTGATTCGACTGCTGTTCTTAATTTCATTCTGAGTTTGTCGGTTGAAGAACAAAATTTCTTGAGACGAGCATTGAAACAATACACCCCTCGCATTGAAGTAGACCTAATAAACTATCTGCAGAACAAGAAAGAGAAACAACGTTCTAAGTCTTCCTATGATCCATCTGATGTTGTGGGAACATCCTCTGAAGATGGATATGTTGGTTACTCTAGGAAAGCTCATTACCTTGGTAGGTATTCTGCTGGTTCCCTTGATAGTGATGGTGGCAGGAAATGGAGTTCCCAAGATTCAACACTGATAAAAGCCAGTCTTGGTCAAGCATCTTCTGATGAAACTCGGGAACATCTGTATCATAATTTTGAGACTGATCCTAATAGTGGTAGCCTTGGTTCAAAAACTAAGGATCTTGCTTATGCCGTCAATCCAATGGGTCAAAACTTTGGCTCTCAAACTAGCCAACATGGCCACATGGACAGTAGCGTGAGCTTAGAGGGTCTTTCAACTCCTCTTCTAGATGTAAACGGTTTGATGTCATCAGATCATTTAAATGGTGCTGAAGGCTATGTAAATGACAAAGAGCATCCTTCTGAATTGGAACTTAATCATCACTCAGCTGAAGATGTAAAAATTAACTCCATGACAGACACAGGACCCAGCATTCCTCAAATTCTTCATATGGTGAGTTATGCAACTAGTATAGGATAAGTTGGTTTTTTAATTTTATTATTTGGAAAACCAAAAGATCCAGTAGAAAGAGAAATATAGTGAGAAAAAATAGGATGGTGATAAAGCATTCTCCAAGGATGGAAAATTGCAGCAGAAAATAATAGTAATAATCAACTCAAAATATCAGTCAAGTCTCTTTGCAAGAAAGATAAAGAAACCTGTTAAAGCATTGGCAAAAACACGAGGTCAAGAATAAAAGCCAGTCAAGGAGAAATGACGTCTATCATCATTTTTTAAAACTATAACATTATGCTGTAGCTAGTTAAGAGCAATCATAAGACAAAAAGTGCACTTTTTCCATACATTTTTGTATCCTCACCCTTCCTAAAACTTCGATAAAGAGTTGTAAGAAAGTTGTCAAAGGTGGCAGGACAAACTCACCTAGAACTCTTTAAAATCAGAAAAGAGATTGTTGCAAAACTCCCCCCACCCCCGTCTTTGACATCTTTGTGATATATCACTTCACACCTGAAAAATGTTGTTTTGTAGATATGCAGTGGGGGTGATGGAAGCCCTATTTCAAGTAAACGGACTGCTCTTCAACAATTGGTTGAAGCTTCTATAACAAATGATCATTCTGTTTGGACCAAGGTATGCTTGATTTTATTTACACTTTCTTTTTCTTCCCAAGTTGTATGGTTGTGGGTCATACTTATTATTATGATTCAGGATTCAGGAACTGATTAGAAAGTGAGAGAAACCAGGGAAACAGATAAAATGTTGAAAGAAAATACTTATGAATCTGAATAATATGATTTGTTTTAACCCTATTATGCAATCAATTGTTAATTTGATAAATATATAAATTCTGTTTGAGAAAATTATAGTTTCTCCAATTTTGTTAAACTTAAACAACCATGAATGGTACTTGTTTGTTTTAACTTTTAAGAACAGTGATTATTATTTATTGTAAAGTAGTTTTTTTTTTCTTTGTAGAGTTTTTCCCCCCTTTTCTCTATGTAATGGCAGTTTCATGCTGTACTTGCAGTACTTCAATCAGATTTTGACAGTTGTGCTTGAGGTGCTGGATGATTCAGATTCCTCAGTCAAAGAGCTTGCTCTTTCACTTATAGTTGAAATGCTTAAAAACCAGGTTCCTACTCCTTTTGTCCCATTTTAGTTTTGGGGATTATGCTCTTGATCACATCAGTGCTTACAATTGTGCATATTTTCCTTTGTATGCATAAGGCATTATTGGGAATTAAATTTATATCATAAATATTTTTCTGATTTTAAAATTTAACTTCTACTTTTATTGTTTACAGAAAGGTGCCATGGAGAACTCTGTTGAGATTGTAATTGAGAAGCTGCTTCACGTTACAAAAGATATCATTCCTAAGGTAGCAAAAGTTGTCCCATTCTACTTTTTCTTTTATACATTTGCTTTCTTTTCCTAATCTCAGCTTCTTCCATCTCCTTTTTAGGTCTCGAATGAAGCAGAGCACTGCCTGACCATTGTTCTATCTCAGTATGATCCATTCAGATGTTTAAGTGTATGTGTATTTCTTGATTCTTTTACTTTGTGGCTCCTTTACTCTCTGTAAAATGTTTGAGGAAAGGAATGGGGTTTTACTTTTTTGACAATCTAATGCTCAGAATTTAAATCATTTCAGGTCATTGTCCCTCTGCTGGTTACCGAGGATGAGAAAACACTCGTTATTTGCATAAATTGCTTAACAAAGGTAAACTGTCTTTAGAATGATCTATTGCTCTATTTTGGAAAGAAGTGCCCAATGAATCAATAATATTTCAAAATGGAGCAAGTATTTTTATGTCCATATCCTATATGCTTCTGATACTTATAAAACCTAGATAAATGCTAACCAATGGACATTGGTCACTTGTTAAAGATACAAAAAGATATTATTGTAAAATAAAGTATTTATTATATTAAAAATAAAAATATCAAATCATTTAAGAATTTGTTTTTTAAAGTAATTA
Source organism: Glycine tomentella (assembly GCA_007407185.1). NCBI lineage: Eukaryota > Viridiplantae > Streptophyta > Magnoliopsida > Fabales > Fabaceae > Glycine > Glycine tomentella. The sequence continues at coordinate 1,774,346 of PYAF01001177.1, forward strand.
GAAGAATTTAATAGGGGGTATTAAATGCTTCTCAACTAGTGTTTTTAGGCAGTTGCTAACGAGACACTAAAATATATTGTGTGTGTATCCTGCATTGTCTTGGTTAGTGGTTACTCCAGCCAATATACCATTTCACTGTATGAAGTGTATTAATATCACTAGCATTGTAGCACATGGGAACAAGTTTATTCTTTTCCTTATGAGTGTCTTTACGTATTCTAGTTGTATCATATCCCATGTTTTTAAGAATTTACTGTATCCTTGTTCTGTCATATATAGCACCTGCACCACATCATACCATTGCTTAACAATTTATCTTGTTTAACAATTAACATCATACTATTTCTTTCTTCAGCTTGTGGGGCGCCTTTCTCAGGAGGAACTGATGGCTCAGTTACCCTCATTTCTGCCTGCCCTTTTCGAAGCTTTTGGTAACCAGAGTGCAGATGTTCGAAAGGTACTTGAGATCTTTTTTATCTGGAGTAATTTATGTTCCATAGCGTTGTACATCTTAAGAAATGTCAGATGGTAAAAATCACTGTAAAGTGGCATATGTAGTTATAACCTATGAAGCACAAACACGGACACCAGACACCACGACACGGACACTGTGACACTTGTAATTTCAAAATATAGGACACCCTGACACGGATATATATATGTAATTCAAATATAACATTTTCCTATTATAATGAGTAAAAAATAAAAAAAAAATACACTTGGAAACAGACATCATTCACAATTTGGGCTCAATGTTCCCTTTAGTTAAAAGGGATCTAATCCATCCATCTAAAAAGCAAAAAGAGACAGTGATGACTTATATGGCATTTTGCTGTCAATATATCACACATACAGCACAAGTTCTACAATTATCTTGACACTCTATGGCACACATACAGCAAATATCAAATAGAGATACTGTTGTCTCATTATTAATATGACTCGCCCACACACACATAACAAGAAGTAAATTAATATCATACACCACCGGTTTCCATATGTGAAATAAAAACAGAGTTGGCCACTCCTTTTGAAAGCCAAGGAGTATGCAAGTCGAAAATGAGAAATGAAGAAGAGGGTGGGAAGTCTGGGAACTATGGAAGTCATAAACTCACGATTAACAAGAAGAGTTGAGAGAAGTCAGTGCAACAGTGGGCAGCCAAAATCAAAAGGGTCCAAGTCCAGCAAAGGAGAGGAAATTAGGAGAAATAGAGAGGCATATGCGATAAGATTCTGTCTTTCTAGTTTCTAAATTTGAAATTTGTCTTTGAAAAATTTCAAAATAAAATTTTTTTACACTGAAGCTGTGTCCCTTTGTGGCTGAAGCCGTGTCAAAGTGGTGTCTTTAAGTGTCGGAGTTGCAAAAAATATTTTTTTAATCTGACACCGGAGCCGAGTGTCAGAGACGTACACATGTCGGACTCGTGGACACCCCAATGATTAGCAGTGTCTGTGCTTCATAGGTTATGACAAATCTATCTGACAACCAGAGTTAGATGTCTGAGACCTTTTTGGTATCATAAGCAAGTTATGTCTGTTTGGATCCTATGGAAAAAAAAGACAATGGTGTCACTAGATTGAAACTTCTTTTCTTGGGATTATTGAGCTGAACTTGCTATGGCTCATTATAAACAATTTGTTCTTACTATATTCCCTGAATGATTTGCCATACCAAATGTATGAACAGAAAGGGATGATCATTTCATTCATACTAGCAGTGATTATTCCATAATCCATTCCCTGATTAGAACACAATCAATGCAGCAAACCATTTATAACGTAATACCAGGTAGTTTGTCCTTTGTATGTGTCGAACTCTCTTGATTTCAGCCTCAATGGTTCGATATAATATACTCATCCACCTAAGCTTGCGTTGCTCCTACTTTACTGTGGGCAAATCTGACAGTCGTCTGCTCTTAATAAGGTTTAAATATAGTTTAGGTGATTAACTAATATTATACACTATAAAAGGATGACAAGTCTGTCTGGCTTAGAGGATCATAAATGAGAGGATTAGGATATTATTTATCACTAATAATTATATTTGTCTGTCCTTTGTTCCCTTTATATATTCTGTTTCATTATTCTTATTTTATATAAATGCGGATTGTTACAGACCGTTGTTTTCTGTCTCGTGGATATTTATATCATGCTTGGGAGAGCATTCTTGCCATATTTGCAAGGGCTTAACAGCACACAGTTGAAGTTGGTCACCATTTATGCAAATCGAATCTCACAAGCCAGGACAGGCAAAGCAATTGATGCCGTTCAAGACTAGCAGGTTTATTGGGAAGAAAAAAATTGTGGCTTTTGGGTGTTGTCTATTCATTGTTGTGTATTTGTATATCTGCGTGCATGAATTTAGATGTGGGTTCCATTGTCTTTCCTTCTCCTTTGGTCTCTTTAAATATATAGTTTTTTGGTCTTTCCTTTTTCCCTGGCAATGTTGGAATTTGGAGAGTTCTGATGGTGAAATACGAGCAAATTCTAATCTACATTGAGTAAACATTATTGATTGTAGCAAATGGTTTTGAAGTCATTGATTCAGTTACATGAATATTTTGGATATATGCTTCGTTTTCGCAAACTTATTTTCACGCTGCAGTTCTTGTTCTACAAAGATGTATTTTCGTTCCCTTCGTTTTCTGTGGGGGGTGAGGGTGTTCATATTAAGACCAAAGTCTTTGCCCGACGAAACCCTAGCCATATTGTGTGATACGTGAACTCATATAAAGGATTTCACTACAACTCTTAGCACGGTTATTCGTGCAATAGATTTCGAAATTGAAGTGTGCTTAATAGGTTTCCTTCATCGTGTTTTGAAAATTTCATTTATTTAGGACATATTTAGAAATATAAAAGTCATGAATTTGAAAATTTTCATTTATTTAGGCTAAGTATTGATATTATTATGTTTTGAAATTATTATCTAAAAGTTAAATTGTGTTTGGGTGGAGGTTTATAAATTTAATTCTGGATGATGTTAATTTTATAAAATAAATGGTTTTTAAAATTTTATTCAAACAATTTTTAAGTGTAAGATTGTTTGAATTGAAAGTAGTTTTTCTTAATTCAAAATAACAATACAAAACACTCATTTGGTGTACCTCGTAACCAAACATAGCCGAAGTTAAGGGTAGAGTTGCAGCTTTTAATATGTCGATAAGTATGCCCATTATAGAATTAGCTTAGGAGATTATTTCCTCGTCCTAACATAAGCTGCACAATAATAAAGCTTTGGATAGTCATTACATGAGCTCCGCCTCCGAGAATTGCCATTTTAAAAAAAAAGGTCAAATAATTTACCAGCCAGTATCTGAATTGTTTAGAAATTTTTTAAGTAAGCTTTTATACTCCAGAAACTTGTAATTGAGTCGTTGAACTTATAAATCACTTTTCATTGAATCTCTTGGTTATGATTCCATAAAAGGTGGATGATATATTTTTAATATCTGTTTGAATTTTAAAAGTACAGAAACTTATTTGAAAATTCTAAAAAATTCATAAACTAGGTCACTAAGTTTAATAATTGACTAGATCCTCAAACTATTTTAGATTTTTAAAATAGATTTGTATTTTTAATATTCGTAATAAGTTTCAAGAATAATCTGTAATTTTCATTTTTTAAAAAAAGAAGAAACTCAATTAAAAATGAATTATAAGTTGAACAACTCAATCATAAGTTTTTTAAAATTAAGATCTCAAATATAAATATTTAAGGTCTTTCATGTTTGGTTTAATTTTAATTTTAGCAACAACAATTTGAGTTAAAAAATTGGCCAGTGACAACTTTTAACCCCAACAATAACAAAACAACTACTGAAGTTGAGATAGGGCAAATGGTGGAATGTTTTTTTATTGGCAAGGCCACTTAATTGAGGCAAATAGTTATTAGAGAAAAAATAATATAAAACAAGAATTGATTACACTGTTTAGATTGTTTCAGTTATTTGGTTAATATGACATATCATAATTTATGGATAAAACAATTTAATGGGATTGACAGACCATATGGAGTATACGATGTTTGTCACTGAGGTTTTCTAAACTACTTTTTCTTAGATTACACAGTCATTTTGAAAAGAATTTTTCTATTATACTATTTCACGTTTAAGCAAAAATTTATAGGGATTTAATTTAGTTTACTGAACAACAAAATCGTTCTATCGATTAATGCGCGAACCTATTTGGAAATAACTTAAGTATAATGTCGACTTAAACCTACGCTATGTGAAACTTATAGCTAGTTTGAAAAGGTCAAATCACCTGACTGCATTATGAATGTTAGATTGCTTCGGCTTGGTTGACACTAATTTAGATATAGGTGATTGCATCGACAACGACGACTGTATTTTAACATTAGAGTTGGTTTTGACAGACATTAAATTATTTGTTTCAAAATAATTGTATACAAAATATGCTTGCGTCAAATATTAGTGTCGGTGTTGAGGCCAACACAATAATTTGGACGCTATTTTTTTGTTACAGTAAAAGATTATTGATTGTTTCAGGGTTCCAATATCTTTCCCAAACAAGTAAGTTTTAGTGATATATAATTTCAGCTTTTAGTTTTTTGATCCTGTCAAATAAAATCTTTTGAACTTTGTTGTGTTAACGTGTATATTTCACTTACTTGGTTTTCTTTTGGATTTTATTGTTATTATTTTTTTCTTTTGGATTCGGTTTCCTTAACAATTTTTATATTAACATGAATATATGAATTGATTAACGGACTATTCATCGATATATTTTCTAAAAGATGTTATTATATATATTGAACAATCGATACACACATTGTTAATCAATAATTGACTCATAGTCCTTAACTAGAATAAGGGAGGTATAGCATTTCAGGTGTGTAAAAAATAACATAACAATGGGAAAAAAATAAAATATGGAAACAACTAATTTGACGAGATGTATACTACGTACAGAAGATGAAGTGAGAATCTAATTCTATTTATAAGCAGGACAAACTATGTAGTAGCATTCTGTGATTCTAATAGCAATGTTGTAGACACCACGTAGTGTGTTATTCTCGTCCTTCTAAACAAAAAGTTGTGTGGACATACGTGCTTACTTCTGTTTTATATTCTCTTCCTTGCATTGTAAGGTATACATAAATACATGTAGTCGCGCAATGGCTCAATTAGAAGGAAGTTATTACTTATGAGTTTGACATACTTGCTCGTTTTCATGCCAAGAAACGAAAGGCAAATAACAAAAGGACCCCAAAAATATACTTCAAAATTTGATTGTCTTCTTGTCTAGTTTAAAATAGAAAAAAGGTAGCCTACGGATTTATTGATGATAGGAATCATCCCCATTTTTGGAAAAACATCACTCTCCCTCAGATTTTTAGATTTTGAACGAAATCCAGAGACACTTCCCACAAATTCAATGTTGATGCTAACTCACATCCAATTTGGTACTTTTTTTTTTTTTTAACAGCTCCAATTTGGTACTTTGATAATTCTTTTCGATCCATTAATTTCCTTTCAATCTTATATCACACCTTACTGAATTATCCACATCACATGGGAAGGATATACGTGTCATTTCAATATTTTTATTTATTTGTTTATTTATCTATATATATAGCACCCCAACTAGCTAGCTATACATCATCCATTTTCATTCTTCCCCTCCTACTCATAATAGTGAATTTAGTCTCAGAATTTAGAGAAAGAGTTCTCATTCAGGTTAGTGATATTGCTACATTATCCTTAAATCTACACAAATATTTAGCAATTAATATATATTTATACATAATATATTTGATGAAACAAATTAACTCACTGTCTTTTTTTTTCAACTAGTGGTGTGAGGAGACGTAAAAAAGTTACGGAATGGCACCTCAAAACTTGGGTACCAAATTAAGAGCACTTGTTGTAGATGACAATAAAATCAACCGAAAGATTCATCAAAAGCTGTTGGAGAGTGTTGGAGTGAAAAATCAAGGAGTGGAAAATGGCCAAGAAGCAGTGGACATTCATTGCCATGGACAAAGATTTGACCTGATTCTCATGGACATGGATATGCCCATCATGAATGGCATTGAGGTGCTTATTAATTAATTACATTATATCCAAGTTTACCATTATAATTTATTGTGGCCAAGGCTAAAGTTGAAATGCAAGCATTTAATGCTCTTGTTTTTTATTTTTATATAGGCAACAAAGGAACTTCGCTCAATGGGCATTGGTAGCATGATTGTTGGTGTATCATCACGCTGTACGGAAGCAGAAATACGAAAATTTATGGAAGCGGGACTGAATGATTACCATGAGAAACCCTTGAACAATTCTAAGCTTAGTTCAATTCTTGATAAGATCAACCCCAGTTTTACTCGTAATTAGTGGAAATGTCAACCGGGTAATGAAAAAGAAAAGAAGAAAAAAACTTAACCTTACCCGTTCCTTGTTTCCAAATTCCATGTCTAGTTTTTCCTTTTTTTTTTTTTTTTTCTTTTGGTGATTCTGTAGTTCTTCTTTTACTATGGTGAATTCTGTGACTACGTACGTGACTATCAATGTTACACAAAAATAAAGAAAAGACTTGAGGAATAACTCTTGTTCAATTCATCAATATGGCGGAGTTGGAAGTAGATTAGGTGTCCATAGTAAAAATAAAATAAAATTCCTATGGCACCAAGTTATGTATTCTCACTTTTTTTTTGTATTTTAATTTATTGTTTATTATTGCTACAGTTTTTTTTTTTTGGTTACCATGCATATATGAACTTTGGCGGTCAAGTCTTTGCTACATGCTGCTGTTAAAGAAGATGCATGTTGTTACACACTTGCGCTCACATATTAAAATGATTTATAGGATAGGAAATTAAGCAAGCTTACCTCATGTTTCAGGATGCTAGAATCAAAGAGAACTAAAGACTAATAATATAATTACGCTACATATAAGTTTTTATAGATAGAACACAACATATATATATATATATATATATATATATATATATATATATTTAAAAAAGGCCATATACTTTTTTGATTTAATTATTCTGCAGGTCTCTATCACTAAATTTTAAATTAGATCTCTAATTTTTTTTTCCTTTTAATTGGGTCTTTAAACTTTTATTTATTTTTAACTGGATCCTCTAGTTTGTTTATTGTTATAAAAAAATTAACCAAAAACATAATTAGAGGTGCAAATTGACCAGTATTTCTAGAGTACTTTATGACTACAACTAAGTCGTAAGAGATTCTATGGAGTTTCAATCTCTGTAAGTTAATTCAACTCAAATATTTTTTTCATAAAACTCTCACAATTGTTTGACGTGGCAAAATCTTAAAATTTTACAAAAAAAAAAAGTCTCACAATTGATTATGTTATGCTTACAACACACACCAAACTATCCTTCATGGAGAATATTGTAGAGTTTCAACATTTGCATGTTAATTCAACTTAAGTATTTTTTTTTACAAACCTTTTATAATTGTTTGACTCTATAGAATGTTAAAACAGAAAACTCTCAATTGATTCATTTGTGTTTAGAACATACTTCATAAATATCAATCCACTATTTCCTTCTTTTATTAAGTGTTTGTGGTTAATTTTTTTCATAACAACAATTAGATTAAAGGGCTCGATTAAAAGTTAAGGGACCTAATTAAAAAATTTGATAAAAATATGAGGACCTACGGATCAATTTAACCTACTTTTTTCTTGAAAATATAAAGCTTTTTTAATTCATACAAAATATTTTATTTATTTGTCATCTTTAAAAATTATGAAACTTTTTTTTTCTTTGATGAAGATCTAAATTGAATTTTTTATAGGAATTAAAAAAATGTCATATTTCTTTGCAAAATATATAAATACTTTATGGACATAATTTATAAAAAGAAGAAAATATTATGCGTATAATTTATAAAGACAGAAAGAATATTTGAAAAAAGTGATTATTTTAATTTTATATTCAAACTAAATTATAGTATTATTCTTTTATTGGAATAGTATTACTTTATTTAAATATATACTTAAATAAGAATGATTCGTTAACTATTACTAATTTTCTATGCTTTTTTTCTTTAACTATCCAACATTGATCTTTACTCTCTCTCTCTCTCTCTCTCTCTCTCTCTCTCTCTCTCATATTTTTGCCTTGAAGAATAACCTTTCAATCTTCATCACTACGCTCCACAAAACAAGCAAAAATAAAACTTGAAGCACATTAATTTAAATTTGGCCGACAAAAACACTTTCTAAAAAATGCCCTTAAAAAATTAAATAGCTTATTTTTATAAAAAAAAAAGGTAATTTTAAAAAATAAAAATCTAGGTCAATAAAATTTTAGAAGATAAAAAATCAACTTATCTTCTCTTTCTCTCTTTTCTGACTCTCTCTTGAATCATTTTTTAGCTAATGAAATAAAATTTACTAAATAGTTTGAATTTTATTTTTAATTAAAACTCTTATTTTTAAACTTTAACTTTTAAATAATTTTTAAAATACAAAATTAAGACTAAAAATTATTTCGGCCACAAAAATGAGCCTTAAATTGGTCAAGGCTAGGGCACAATAATTTATATATATAATTTATAAAAATAAGCTATATAATAAAAGAATGTGGAGTACAAGCAATACTTTAACTTACATATAAATTTGCACTTTAAAATACTATAGAACCATCAAAAGCAAAACAGCTTTTAGTTAGTTCTTTAAAAGGGAGAAATTTGGCCAACAAACACACTTTCTAAAAAATCCTCTTAAAAAATTAAATAGCTTATTTTTATTAAAAAAAGGTAATTTTTTATAAAAAAAAATCTAGGTCAATAAAATTTTAGCTTCTCTTTCTCCCCGCTCTTTCTCTCTTTTCTGACTCTCTCTTGAATCATTTTTTAGCTAATGAAATAAAATTTACTAAATAGTTTGAATTTTATTTTTAATTAAAACTCTTATTTTTAAACTTTAACTTTTACATAATTTTTAAAATACAAATTAAGACTAAAAATAACTTCGGCCACAAAAATGAGCCTTAAATTGGTCAAGGGCACAATAATTTCTATATATATATATAAAAGAATGTGGAGTACAAGCAATACTTTAACTTACATATAAATTTGTACTTTAAAATACTATAGAACCATCAAAAGCAAAACATGCAGCCGACACACCAATTTGAAAAAGAAAGTTGGTACAGTGCCTAAAGAAATTTAAGAATTGAGTAATTCTAATATATTTTCTAACATATATATTCCTTCTAATATAATTTTCTTATTATTTAAAATTTATTAAAAACTACAAAATTAAGAACAAGACATATTGAATGAGAAATAAGATTAATTTATAAAATTTATGAGTTTTATTAAATGTTACTAACTAATAATCTATTGTTGTCATTTCTCTAAAGTATTTTTTTTTTGGAGTAACAATTGAATAAGTTTGAACATAAAAATTAAGAAAAGGAGATCATGAAATTATAGAATTGCTTTGAAAAGGAGATAAAAAGCGCTGCCAACATTAGCAACAAACTAAAGCGTAAATCCAACATTTATTATGAGGTCAAACTCAATTAATTAAACAAAATGTGTGAAATTTTAAAAATATTTTAATATCTGTTTTTAATTTCTAAGAATGAAATAATAAATAAAACCAACATCTAACCTTCATTAAATCTGTCAGCCTAACATAATCTACCTTCTCATGTGTAAATATAATATCACATTATGCAGAAGTCAAGGGGACCAAAATAACCATATGGGAAAGAATATTTCTTGAGCTTATTCTCTTTTTTCCTCACATAAAACCTCTACGTTGAAGGTAGTCAGCATACACACTAGTCCAAACATTATATGCAAACCTGCATGTAACTATCAAATGTAGGAAATTTTCTACATGCATGCAGAGAATATAACAAACATAAAAGGCCTTGCCGGGAAGAAACTAGAAAGCACCTTCCTCTTAAATTAATTCTGTGTAGTTGAAATTCCGTCTACCAAGAGAATGCTGTATAATATTTTTGGAAGGGCTATAAATAATAAATTAAGACTTCTAAAGAAGATTTAAAACTATCGAATTTGATGCCTACGTGCTTCAACATTAATCCTTTTGAGTGAAATTTTTCTCTAGAAAAGCAGCATATCCTGATCTTAATAAACAAGGAATATACTCTTAAACTGTGAACAAACCATAACTATGTGTCATTCCTCCATGTTGTGACGGGTACTCGAGTTTAGCATACTTACCAAATACCAATTGAGTTCTCATTTGTGTGATCTTCCTACTGACCAAATATCTCTTCATGCCACTTTAGTGGCCATATCTGCCCAAGATCCCAATTCTGAAACCTTATTCTTGTCCTCCGAAAATTTGAACAGCCTAGGAAAGGAATCTTTCAAAGGGGAGCTTTTGAACCAAACATATCTTCGAAAAGTGAGGATATATTGTTGCCATATATTTCTTTCCCCTTTTTCCGGCTAACAACAAATCATCTGAATTTTTTTCCCATTTTTGCAAATTAGCATCCTTCCTCCAAAACCCCAAATTGATTTTTTCATAGGAGAGCTATAAGAACCACGTCCTTGGTAATTTAAACAATTTGTCTTCTTAAACATTAATCGAAGTAATTTGTCTTCTTAAACATTAGTGTATACCCATGATAATTTCGGCCTCAAAACTTCCAATACAGGCTGCCATATAGCTTCTTTCATGGATTAGGGCCTAGCTATAAAGAGTCCCAAGTAATTTGAAATTAAATTAAGAGAGGCTACCTATTTTAATTTGTAGTTCGGGAAAGATGAAGCTGATTTTAATTAACAAATTATCCTCCACACTAATTCCAATTACGTTGCTTTTGTGAAAGTTTATTTTTAGTTCATCCATTAATGCAAAACACCTCAAAATCTTCTTTGTGGTCCAGGGAAATGTCCAACTCGCCTCGCCTATAAACAAATTGTCACATGCACGTTGAAGATGAGAGATTTTTGTCCCATCTTTTCCTAACTTAACACCTTTTTAGCTTTCCAATATTTATTGCTCCACGAATTAACCAACCAGGCCGACTCAACCCTCAACATCTAGAAGCAATTCATTCTTATCAACCTAAATCTTTTCGGTTAGATTCTCATTCACCATAAGAACAGATAGATTGTCTAAAAAAACCCAAAATCTAATCCAGGATTTCCATCATCCTAAAGTGCCCGTCATGCAATCAAGATACTCTTGCCCCATCATTACAACTTTATAAGATTATATAAATATTCATTTACTTTTATATAATTAAACAATTTTTCTATTAAAAGAATTTAAGAGTATTTGTACTATAATGTTTTTAAAAAAAGCTAACCTAAAATTATATATATTATTAATATTTATCGATTATATATATATATATATATATCATAAGTATTAGATATCAAATATAAAACTTTATTCACACATAATGAGTGTAAAGTGTAAAACGAGTAAAATATACTTTTTTAAATAAAAGGAAAGGATGATACATCAATTTAAATATCTCTTAAAGAAGAAGAGTGTATTTTATTAAAATTATATAAATAAGAAAAATAAAATAAGTTGAATATTTTTTCATGTCATCTAATACACTAACATAGCATAACAAAATTAATTAATTAAATGACATTCTTTCTTCTTTTTTAATTGATTTATTTACACAACTTACAAGTACGTACGTATGTAAAAATAAAATCAAAAGCGTATACAAATATTATAATATAAATATTTATAAATACATGTATTTATTTATTTAGTATTTCAATTTTTTCTGTTACTTTTTAAAAATTATTTTAACTATTTTTTAAAATAAAAAATGTCAAATAAAATTTAAATAAATTAAATATTTTCTTGCTAAATTAAAATAATTGGGGCGATACGTGTGGTAAAAATTAAAATAACTAGCTTGTAACTAATTTATCAATTGCTTCGTATTTATTTAATTTTTAAAAACTTACCGTTTTATTTTAAAAAAGCTTGTAATAAAAGTACTTCAAATGGTATTGCAGATAAATAAATAAATTTTAGGGTATCATTGTGGATGGTTTCTTTTAGTGCCAACCGCTAATATCTTTCATCGTGGCACCATACTCTTTCTTTTAAATTTCTTGGGTTCACTGTAGGTGCAAAGAGCAACTTGGGCGCCATTAATAATAGAGTCTATGGAGATTCAACTAATAAGAATATAGAAAGGAATGAAATTAAACTCTAATTATTTATACAAATAATTTAAAATAATTAGATAATATAACTATTATTTAACCAACAAAAAATGGTTCTAGTGATAGTAAGTATAAGTTCAAGGACAATTTAGCAACTAGACTAAAGTGATAAGTAAATACTTGGGATGAATTTAATATTTCAAGAAATTAAAAAATAGTTTTACATTAAAAGGATGTAAAAAAATCTGAAAAAGGATAATTTATTTTCATTTTGTAAATTTCATAATATAGATATTCAGCACTTATACATAAATATGTCGTCAAAATCATTCTTTGATAATAGTATAACCTTTCATTTTCTTCTTTCGTCCAAAAGAGGGACATTCGATCAAAAGCTAAATGAGAACCATTCTAGGAAGAAAATAACAAACCAAATATCGGCAACCGAAAAGGTCTAGGTTTCCGTCTTTCCGAGGAGGTTTAGCAATCTCGGGCATGCAGCATAACTCTTATTGGTAATACAGAAATGTTTTTTGCACCAGATTTTTATGTGCATAAACTTTACTTGGAGGGACGTTGGAGAAGAAAGTAAAGGAACGAATAAAATAAAAGTAAAAATGCATCGAATGGATTTCATAATAAGGTACTTTATTTGTGCGAATTCATAACTGTTCCTGTAGCCATAAATTAAATCTTACATAGCATAGGAGTGGAAATCGTAAGTCGTTTATAAATACTGTATTCTTTTAATCTATCAAAACATCTTTTACGATGATAAAGACAATTTTCCGAGGAGAATAACCTAAAGACAAACATAAAAAGACAAAGAAAAAATAAAATACTATAAAAAAAAGTGTTCTATAAATATATCAAAAAAATATAATTCCTCTTTCTAGAACGGATTAAACGGTGGGTGACGATAAATTCATGTGATGCCACTTTTTAATTAAAGTAGGATATTTGCTTTTTTATTTAAGGCCCAAGCTATCATCAAAGTCGCAACATCTTACTATTTATATTTTGGTGACATCAGAGATAAGGTAATCAAAGGGACAACATATTGTGCAGAATATACAAAGTTGGTTTTACTTAATTTGTTTTGGGGAAAAAAAAAACACTTCTCCAAATATGAGAAACTTATATAAGAATAAATGGATACATTCTAATTTGATCAAGATACGTAAAAACTTAGATAGAAGCCTAAAAGGTCAAAGTTTGATACCTAAGAAAGAAACAATATTTTTTTTATATATAGAAAATAATCTTCTTTAAATCAAGCGCGGGAATATGTTAATTAGTTTAATTTCTAAAGAAAACATATTTGGATTTTGTATTTCTCAAGTTTTAAATACAAATTAATTCATATATGGCACAAGCTTCACTAGCCATTAATGTAATTATAATATGAAAGAGAAGAAAACCAAATTAAAGTTGGATTAAAGAATCTAATTTGTAAGAGATGTACAGCGTATGAAATGCAAAGAAGATCAACAAAAATAGATAACACCACAAAACAAAGTAAGAATCTTAGCATACTATAACATTTTAGGCACTAACATTAACTTACAGCTAAATGTACGTGTGAGTCTGTGTTGCTTCATCACCAGATGAGTTACAAAAAATAAGATTAACAGCTAGTGCGATAAAATTAATTGAAGGTGACACAAGTTATAACAATAATCACAATTATTAAACGACAATGATCGAGCCAGTGCAATATTTTTTTAGCTGTCACCAAAATCGGTTTTCACTTTATACAAACATGTCCAAAATCACATGACATCTTTCCATCTTGGTAAACAAAATTAAATATAAATTAACTGAATTTTTAATAGAAAAATGGAATGAAGGAGTGGCTTTGTTTTCTTTTTTGCATTATTTGTACGGTATACAGATAGACTCGATTTGATGGCCTAGGAAGAAAGGTAAAGTTTATAAAGGTTTAGGCTTAGTTGTGATTTGTACTAATGAAAAGGAGAGAAATTGAAAGGGATGACAACCCCCCCTCTCCTTGTCAACAAAAAAGAAATAATTTCAAATATTTTGTCTGCTTGTCTTGGTCAAATTAAGAAAGATGCTCCGGAAGTTTAATAAAGATGGAAATCTAGCCATTTTAGGTAAAAGAATACAGTGCTAGAGATATTGAGATTTTGAACAAAATCCTATAAGATACTTTTCCGAATCCAATACTGATGCTTATACCACATGTTCTTTCTTTACCTTATGCTTTAATCAGCAGCACATAGGTCTATGGCCTTGCGAACCACGTGGAGGGAGTATATATAGCTCAACTTGCTTGTCACTTATCCATCTTTAATTTCACTCCTAGTGGCTGTTGGATAAAGAGTTATCCGTTCAGGTTAGTGTCAAATTAAACATTAGTTGTTATAAGAGGGTCTACAAGATTTTAGACCATACATGCATGCTTTACTGATTGACACCTGAATTATTTTTTATATGTACTTATATTTTCAAATTGAGTAGTAATGATACATAGATATTTGTTATAATATAAGGATTTTATCCACACTTTTTTTTCACGTCATATTATCTATTATTTTTATATTTCTTTTACTCTCTTTTGGTGCATATATATGAGCACTAGTCACCAGGTGTGCATATAGATTACTTTTGTTCAAATTTTATAGTTTCACATCAACGATTATGAATCCGATACCAGTAGTTCAAGTAATGATAATTATACATTTTATTATTTTACAACTTACCTTTCATTCCATTTTTCTTCTTATTTCGCTGCCTTTTTTTTTTATCATATTACATATAGATTTTATCTTATATCTATTATTTTTTCTCCACTTTCCTTTTTATCTCTATATATCTTTCTCCTCCCTACACTCCAATCCACCAAAATAGGATGGAGGTTTAACATTTCCCTTTAGTACGTACACCCCACACACAAAACATTATCTTGGGATATATATATATATATATATATATATATATCTAATATATTGCATTTTTTTGTGTGTGCGCTACAGAGAAAAGTAAAAGGAAAAGATTGGTGAAGAACAATTGAAAGTCATGGAACCTCGTCAGTTAACCGCACTTATTG
Source organism: Glycine tomentella (assembly GCA_007407185.1). Classification (NCBI taxonomy): domain Eukaryota; kingdom Viridiplantae; phylum Streptophyta; class Magnoliopsida; order Fabales; family Fabaceae; genus Glycine; species Glycine tomentella. The sequence goes on from PYAF01001177.1 coordinate 1,789,553, forward strand.
TTGAGGATGACATGGTGATCCGAATGGTTCATCGAAAGATGCTGAACAGTGTTGGATTGAAAATTCAAGTCGCGGAAAACGGAAAAGAAGCTGTAGAAATTCATCGCTCCGGACAAAGTTTTGACCTAATTATCATGGATAGGGATATGCCTGTTATGAATGGCATTGAGGTAACTTTTTTTTCTTTCTTTATAGTTTATATATAATTCTACAATGAATCGTAGGTCAAGTATATATATATATATATATATATATATATGCATGATCCTTATTGTTTCATAGGGAACCAGAAATAATCATGACAGTTATATATTAATATGACAATTTAATAAGAACCTTGTTGATAGAATTGATTTTATATGTTTGTATTAGGCCACAAAGACACTTCGATCAATGGGGATTAATAGCATGATTACTGGTGTATCAACACGCTCAGTGACAGCGCATATACGAGAATTTATGGATGCAGGACTAGATGACTACCTAGAGAAGCCCTTGACCCTTGTTAAGCTTACTTCGATCATTCACAAAATGAACAAATTAATTAAGTCAGATTTGAGAATGTAATATATATATATATATATATATATATATATATATATATATATATATATATATTCTATGGTAGATCAACAATAATCTATGTATCTGTAACATTTAAAAAAAGAACTATCTATCTTTTATTTTGTGCGATTTTTATGAATAAAATACTAATTGGTTGGCGATATCCTGCTAGATATATCTCAATTATATTATCACGGTTTTTGCGATTCTGAGTTAGTTTCATATTACTTTTATGGTAAAAGTGTGATACAAAATACTAATTTCATTTTATGAATAAAAAGGTGAATGTGATATAACCGTACCATATCATGATCGGAGGCAACGGAGTGAACGGACCACGCAATCCAAGTATTTCAACTATATCAGTATCATTACTCCAAAGTTATTAATAAATGAGCTATTATTTTATGTACGTTAAATGGGATAGTTTTTCATTTCATTTCATTTTTTTAATGGGCTGAGCAGCCTTTTAAGCTAATAAAATTTTAAATTGTAAATGATTTCTTAATAAAATAACTGATTAACCCATTTGAGTTTTGTCGGTTTTAAAATCTAATCAAACCAATTGATTATAAGTATATACTAAAGAATCAACTAAAGTGTGTATTGATTTTTCTTTACAAAAGTGATGTAATTTAATTTGTTAAATCATCAGATATGACGTACCAAATTGGACAAAATTAAAATCTCAAATCAAAATTTTCAATACAACGATATTTTTTTCATTTAATATTATATCTTTACTTGATTAAATTATAATTATATAAAATACGAATGCAATGAATGCTCATTTCAATCATAATCATTACATATGATGTCGATTATTTGTTAAGTCTCAATTAGTCTAGAAATTCCATTAAAAGAAGCATACGGCCTAGGATAAAGTGGAGTAAATGTCCAAAAGCAAAAGTAACATAATAGGATCAATTGGGCTCAGTATAAGATATGAATAAAATGATGGCAATTGCTTCCTCAACTCCATTTTTCCTACATGCACCTCCTAAAATTTTAATATCTCCCCACTACCCTTCTGTAACTTGCTCTCTCACATTACCTTAAGGAAGCGTGCGGTAGCTGGAAAGTTGTTACTTTTCCATAAATCCTATATTGCAAAATTATGATTCTCATATTTTGTATATAAATTAATGAAAAAAGTATTTTCAGGAAACTATAATTTTCGGGAATCAATTTTAGCATACTTTCCCGCAAAAGCATTCCTAAGGGAATTCAAGTTTCTTGAGTGGAGGAAAAGTTTTAATTACACAAAATGACTACATTTTTTTCCTTACACTTTCATGCAATAGATTAATATGGATGTTTAACTTGTGTAAAGAAATTCTTTCCTAAGTGGAGGAAAATTTTTATCACTTTTTGCATTAAACTTGAAAATATTATATCACCACTTTGATTTTTTTTTACTTCATTTTTTCCTTATGCTATTGTGCATTAGATTAATGAGAAAAAGGAATCACTCACATTGTAAAAAGTTTTACACAATCACTTAATCACAATTCATCATATATAATAAATTTGTTGACTTTTAAAATAATTATCTTAAAAATAATTCAAATCAGGTTTTGTGATTTAATAATAGTGTAAATAAATACTATCAGTATGTATGTTTAATTTGTGTCCTGCTTGTTGGTTGATGCATTGCATTCGTTATAGGGACATAACGTAGAATGTAATATGGGAGCCGTAAGGTAGACAAATTAAAATATAGTTTTACTTAATTTAATAGCATTTAAATTAGACATAATCAACCAGTAAAGGAAAGTGACAAAAATAATGCAGCCAGAGATGGTTTTGTAAGTTTGTTGATATACAAAATTGATTTAACATGAAATTAATTTAATAAAATTAATTATAATTAAAACATAATTTAGTTTAGAAGTCTTTGTCTTTAAAATGAGTAGTAAAATTATAAAAAATATCAAATTTAAAATTTAGCTAAAGTTATTTCAATTTAAAATTAAATCTAGATTTAAAAATATATTCTCTCAATTCTTATATATAAGACTTAATTATCTAATTCATCAAGATTAAAAAATATTAATTTATTTGGTAATAATAAATTTTTCTTAAATTTATAAAAAAAAATTGAAACTATTCTTATAATTAATACTTATATTTCTTCTAAGTATTTTTTAATATATTTTCTCTCTTCTTTAAATTAAATATATTTATAATATAAAACTATAGATTGAGTCTTATAAAAAAATAAGAATTATTTTAAATTTTGGTCTTATAAATAAGAACAGAGTAAATATATGAAGATTTACTTAAAATTATATTAATTAATATTTTAACATGAATTTGCATGATTCAATGTATATCTAAATGTAAATCAATCATGTGTTTTCCAATCTCAAATATATACCATACCAGATTATGTGTATGTAGAGACCAACAAAATCAATTGATCCTCAGATTCGATTACAAATCATTTAATGCACATTTTTGATATTTTGGACTGAAGAGCTGTTAAATTTATGGTTTGTCTTTACAATTATGCATCAATAATGGGTCTGGGATTCTGAACTAAGGTTAGAGTTAAAACTTGTATTATAAAGATTGGAGCTCTAATCTTATTTTTTCTATTAGCTGTATGTTGCTTCCAAGCTCAAACCATCTGAAACTGAATTGCTATTTGACAGTGGTTTTATTCACACTGTCCAAAAAAAAAAAAAGGAAAAAGAGCATTACAAGTATATGACAGTTGACTGCCGAAGAAAATAGAACCCAATCGTTCTATTCCTTATAATGGAGTCACATTGCCCTTAAAAATGAAAAGATAGACTCTTATTTTTTATTGTGGTCTTCTTCAAATATGGGATCAATGTAAATTCTAAATAGTCGTGATAAGACATGTTACATAATAATGTCTTGAGAAAAGCTTAACGAATATCATCATGTGTGGTTGGATGAGAGTTGGATGGCATGGTTTTAGTAAGATTACTATAGACTATATAACATATGATACAGAGGATAAAGTGGTGAATGTATCGATGGTTTATGGGCGTGGACTTAGGTATGGATGGAGTTATTCCAATGGAAAGTAGAGTTGGTGGAGTCTTTTAGATAGGTTATGGGAAATTGTTGTTTGGTTCAAGATAACCCTGATCTTACATGAGATGGACAAAGGATTCTATAGTTTATACAGTTAACTCCATATAATTGTATCGTGGAAAGAAAGTAATGATATGTGCTCGAAGAAAGTTTAAAACAGGGTGATTTCTTTGAAATTAATTCCTACAAATTTATGTCGTAAGGGAGGATATTCATGGGTACGTAGATAAGGTCGTTGGGATGTTATACATTATTATATAATGCGGAGGTTAATTTGGTCATTGTGGAAGACCCATAATGATATGGTGTTTGAATATAAAAATGTGCAAATTAAGTATATTATAAATACAATAAAACTCAAGTCTTGCACCTAAGTTAGAGCAAGAAAGAAGGGATTTGTATACTCGCTGGGGTCATGGATATCAAATCCTTTTTTCCTGTTTAGGTTCAACATGATAATTATTCATACAGTTTTGGGTTGGAAGAGGGTCTGGAGGGGAAGCAATAGGTTTATGTTCACACATTGGATAAAATGGTATTAACGTTGGGCACACATGGGGAATGGTCTAATTATGTATAAGGGGTTGGGGTTTTTAAGTCTGTTAAAAGAAAAAATAATGTGGGAGCTAGGATTGGTATATGAATGTTGTTCAAACAACCAAGTTTTGCATGAAGCGGTAGTTGGTGTAGTTTTAAATTTGTGATCCCGAGACAACAAATTGGATGCAGCATGAATGTAGATGTGTTGGTTATCGGAGTAGATAGTGTGCATATAAGTTTGGGGATGACAACAAGTGAAAACTTTGTTGAATACATGTATTTATTCAAGGCTTAAATCCACTTTTATTTCTTATAATTTTGTGAATGTACAATTTTGATCCCTATAAGAATTTAGTTGTATATTTAGGGTCTGTTTGGATGTAAGTTTTTTTATAAGTATTTTTAGAAGAAAAAAATGAAATGAGTTTTTCCATAAAGTCAAATGAGTTTTTCATAACTTATTTGTAGATGTCATCTCATCTTTTAGAAAAGTTGTATTGATGAGTTTTTAGAAATTAACTAATGGAGAACTTATTTTTCTTATGAAAAAACTCATCTCATTTTTTTTCTTCTTATTTTCTTCTTTTAGAAATACTTCTAAAGAAACTTACCTAAATAGACCCTTAGTCTTTAACATTTCTAAAACAAAACAATTTTAGTTTATCATTACTCTATGTGATCATGATTTACAACATGTGTTACTAACTTATTTAGATAGGAAATTAATAATATCAAAATATAATATAAATTTTCTTTAATACATTTCAAAAAATATTTTTTAAATAAATTTTTCAAATAATTATTTTGCAATTTTTAAAATGTATTAAGCAAATTTTATTCTCTATTTTAATATATAAAGTCCTATATGACACACATGTTATCAATCATGGTTATGTTTGTAGTTTTTGTCTAATTTTGAATGATAAACTAATATTTTACTAAAATTGTTCAATTTTAAAAACATTGAGAACTAAACATGCAATTAAATTTTTATAGGAACCAAAATTGTAAGTGGGTGAAGGACTCAAAATGAATTTAAGTCTATATTATAATTATTTTAGCATGTGGGTACTTGCCCCTGGAATGTCAAATTGCAACCTTGTTGTATTATGATAGATGAATGGTTTGTAAATGGACAAACCTTGTATTCTTTTCTTTTGAATAATTTTTTTCGGTAGATTAAAGAAAAACTCCAAAAACAAAAAAAAATTAGGGAAGTACTCTCTCCATTCCTTTTTAATTGTCAAATATTTGGAAAAAATTTATTCCTATTTATTTGGCATTAATAAAATTCAAGATTACATTAATTATTTTTTTTATCAACTATACCCTTATATGTTTTCTTATTTTTAATTGATTTACACATACATTTATTTTGAAGTGAAAAGAGATATGAATGAAATAAAAAAACTAGACATTATTTTATTAGAATAAAAAAAATTATAACATTTCTTGATTTTTACAAAATAACCTTAAACCAAAAATAAAAAAAAATGGAGGTAGTAATGGTTAATAACTTCGAAAAGTGTGGTTGACGTGTTAAACAAATATCACTGAATTAATAGCAAACCACTCTTTCGTTAAATTAATTCTCATAATTTAGAAGCATCTTCGGTTAAAGTTTCTAAATTAAATTAAAATCGTGGTTCCCGCTAATCTTTATAGTCATAGCTAGAATATAAACTTACATGTTTTGAATTTTTGCAAAGCTAGAGACTAGAGTATAAGCTAGGGATGGAATTAAAGAAGCAAGGCATGTGATCGAATAGGAATAAAGTTGACCCATCACATGGTTTGCACAAAGAACCTACGCATCTCCTTTTATGATATGGGATAGTTTTTCCTTGTTTGTGGGGGTTATGGTTTCTTTAGAAGATATTCATTAGAAATTTCAATATTTTTTTTACTTTCACTTTTAATTATACAAATGTCTCCATGTTTTATAATTTTTTTAATTATTTTAATAAATTTGCATAAAATATAGTGAAAAAATATAATACAAAATAAAAATAATAAAAAATTATTTTAATTGTTTATTATAAATTTTAAATAAAAATTGGAAAATAAAATAAAAAGAGAGACATTTTTATATGGGTTCATGTAGTCTATGAGCTTGATTTTTATCCAAACACATCAGTTTAAATTTCAGTGCTCTTTGGATCAATCTAACCCAGCCAATCTCAATCAATGTAATCCAAACACATCAGTTTATGCATATTATTATTTATTGTTTTCTATAAATTTAAAATAAAATTTAACTTTTTTTGATTCCATAGAGCGACATACTTAAATTGACCTTGATCGAGTTTATTCTATTTGGATTTGACAAAAAATTGTGCAAACCTGGCCCAACTTAAACCAAGCATTTTAATTAATTTGGGTAATGTAATTGATTTAATACCGAAAATAAAAATATGCTTATAAAATATACATAAATGAGAGTTTCAATTATGTTTAATTATAGATCTCGTGTATTTTTTTTTCTTTTTAATTAACTATCACATGAAAATTTTATAAAATCATTATATACATGAACATAAATCAAATAGACTATAATATTTTAATTTTATTTTATAGGAAAACCACGTCCCAAAGTCAAAGATATGTTATACAGTATACACTAGCGGATCTACATGCCGGTGAGAATGGACACATATATCCCCTTATTTTAATAAAATCACTAATATTTGTCCTAAAATATTATATTTTGTATCCAATAATTTTATATTTTGCATCCTATAATTTTATATTTTGGATCTCCTTACAGTTCACATGTAAGAGTAAGTAAATACATCATCTTATTTTAATAAAATACAAAAAAAATATTATATTTTGCACCCCATAATTTTATATTTTGAACCTTCTAATTTTATGTATGTGAACTTCCTTATCAATTCACATGTAAGACTAAGTAAATGCACTCTCTTATTTTAATAAAATATAAATATTTATCTTAAAACTTTATATTTTGTACGTCTTATCTTCGTGTTTGAATTCAACTATCTCATATGATAATGATAATTATCAATTTTTATTTTTTAAATAAATTGCCCCGACTGATCCAGGATCCTAGATTTCACGATAGTATAAATATTAACCTGAAAGTATTAGTTGAGTCTAACGGAAGGAACATAAATCAAATAGACTATAATATTTTATTTTATAGTACTTACAATTATATGGAAAATCAAGGTTTAAATCCATTTTGGGAGAAATATTCACATTTTATACCTAATTGTATTTTGAATAAGATTGTCTTTATAACAAAAGATCTGTGAAAAAAAAATAAAGATGTGTATTGTTTTAGAAAATTGTGTATGATCAGTACATAAAATAGGAGAAATATGTATTCTTTTAAAAAAATAATGATAAAGTATAAGAAACAAAATAATTAAAGGAAGTAAGAGTAATTTTTTTGAAAAAAATATGTAAGTATAGTTATGGTTAATCCCCATAAAGGCCCATGGTATTATCTACATCGTTATTTGTATTGATGTGATATAAAAATAAGAAAATAAAATATATAAAAAACATTAATGACAACATGTATCCAAAAGATATGAGTAGCATCGAATATTATTAACTAATACAGTCATATCCAATATATGGCAACCAATTTGAAGTGTCAATGTTTTATTATTCTCAGAATAACTCTACTTCACCGTAGACTTCTTGTTCTTAACACATTTTGTAGAACATCTCCTGACATTTTTTTTTTTAAAAATTATGGGAAATTTTGTTCTGCCATTTATTCTATATTTTTTTATTCTATATTTTTTTATTCTATTATACTGATATTATACGGAATAGAATTACATGAGTTGTTTTTTGATTATTTCAGATTCATTGGAATCAATACAAATCAAATAGATGAAACTCAAAAAAAATTGGACACAATTCTCAGATAGTAGAAATCAAATATTCTAGCTCATTGACTAAGTTCGGTGACTAGCATTAGCTACTGTAAAAAAAAACAATTAAAAAAATCGAATAAAAGATGAATAAATTTATTAATTTAAATATTTAATTAAAGAATTTTTTTTTTTAATAAATGATTTGAATTTCAATATAATAAGAATTCCATTTAATGTACTTCTAAGTAATTGCTCCATAGATCCTATATCTATCTATATGAAGAAGAAATCATGTGACGGGGGGATTCTTATTTGTACAAATGGTACTTCGAACTTGGAACGAGTATGAAGAAATTAACAATACTTCTTTACCTTTTGAGTTGTTCTGCCGGATCGGTCGCTCAAGACCTTTGGTCTCTACCCGGACCTGATAAAAAAAATGGGATCACATCTTATGGACTCGTTGAGAATAATTCTGATCTAGTTCATGGCCTATTAGAAGTAGAAGGCGCTCTGGTGGTATCTAATAAGTTTTTCTACTCATCTTTTTATTTTTTTCTATCTTTTCTTACTGTTTAATTTTCCATACAAGTCTATATAACATAGAAAAGCAGGATGCCCATGACGTGTACGTGTAGGATGAACCAAATCTTCATTGAATTGAATTTTTCCATTATAAGGTGCTCGCACCTGTTCTGCAGTACCTCCAGTGAATACTCCGCCAGTATGAAAAGTTCTTAATGTTAGTTGAGTGCCCGGTTCTCCAATGGATTGGCCTGCAAT
>PYAF01001177.1:1811899-1826062 GCA_007407185.1 Glycine tomentella
GGGGGGGGGGGGGGGGGGGGGGGGTTACCATTACCAATAGAGAATAAAATCGCCATAATGTGAACTATTCTTTCCAATAGCCCGGGTTTGTATTATAATTTGACTCAAGCGAAAAATAATATTTTCAACTTTCACTCAACTCAAGGTTTAGAGAAGAAGAAAAATGTTCATATTTTGGATGGAATATAATTTGTGGGTTTTGAAGTCTAGTAAAATGTGATCCAGACATGCTATGTCGTGAAATTGACAAATGATAGGTGTGGCACAATTGCCTATGCCACATCAGTTGATAAATGATAACACATGCCGTTCTTAAAAATGCAATCTTTGTTTGGCTTAGTTTAATAATTTGAGTAGCATGGTTATATAAAAAAATTATACTTGTGGAATGAAAATTGTTGTTTTTCTTTCCTTCTCAAATTTAATGAATTTGAAGCATCAAATTTAAAAATAAAAATAAATGAGCATTTACTTTTAACTTTATATTAGCCCACTTTATGAATTTACCTCTTGGGTATATGACTAGGGTGAAATTTGAGTTGATGATAAAGGTTTATTTATAGTTAACGAGAAAAGTCTGGTAGGCTTGAAACAGATTGAATTGGTCTTGGAATAGAGCTATGGTTAATTTTGAATTTGTAGACTGGAGAAGGGTATTGACCTGAGGAATTGACTTTGATGAAGTTTACTTGGCTGTTTGATGGCAAGACCATTACGAAAGCTGCTTAAGCTTGGTTCTAAGTAATTAAGCAGCCATGATGCTGATTGTGAGACATTTATATCTGGTCTAAGGTTCTCGCATGCATAATATGTTACACGGAAAGGTGATGCAAAATAATAATCAGATATTTACAGAAATTATTGCTAAACATGGTTTGTGCCATAGAAGTTAGTAGTTCAACAAGGCAGAAATGACCAAACCGATGTGCGGATGATTTTGTGATCAGAAAATATGTTTGATTAGAGAAATGCAAATATAACAATTGCAGCTATTACTATTAGCTAAGCTTATTTACATATCAGGTTATCAACTTGAAATTTCTTTTCCTCATGGTGTGAGATGATTACTCGTTTATTACCCATGATTTACATGTTTAAAACCTTTATGGAAAACTATGAAATTGTTAACCTTTCCCGGCCCTTTTAAATTTTAATGTGTTCTTAAACAAGAATCGTATCATGATATCTTTCATGAGAATTGATGAGGCTAATATTTAGTATTTTCCCAAAAAAGATATCCCATGTCAACAAATTAGGTAGCCAATCTTTGAATGCATAGCATAAAGGTTGTCTAGTTGCACTTAGTTGCATAGTTTGAGCGGGCAGTGATTTAGGTAGCAGTTATGCTTCCCACTGTAGCTGAAAGAGTAGGATTAGAGGTTATAATTGGTGTGTATTTTGAATAATGCAGGTAAGTTCTTGCTAATTTCTAGATTCCAAACTAAAAACTGAAATCAACTTGGACATTATATAGTCTTGGCCAAACATGGGAACAACAAGGTACGTAAATAATGTTAGTAAGTACATATATAGAGAAATAAATAGATTAATAGAAAATAAGTGTTTTACTTATTTTATTTTATTTTATTATTTGAGAACAACAAAAAGAAAAATTATATAGAACAGTTGTAAGACCGACAATGTTATATGTAAAGAAATCCTGACCAGCACATAAGTTAGACAACATGAGCATAAAATAGGGATAGCAAAAATAAATATGTTAAGATGAATGTGTGGTTATACGAAGATGGATAAGATAAGAAATGAGAGTATTCGACGAAAGGTAGCAGTAATACCAGTGAGTGAAAAGATGAGGGAACATAGATTGAAGTGGTTTTGGCACGTTATGAGACGACGACCACTGGATATTCAAGTACAAAAGTTTGTTACCAAGAGCTAGACACAAAGAGAGATAGAGATAGACCGAAACGTACCTGGAAAAGATAGTTAAATAAGATCTAATAGAGTGAAATATAAATTGACGGATGATGTGTCTTAAAGAGGAGTAGAGAAAAGTTATAAACTTGGTAGAGGGTTAAACCCATTAGTATATGTTTTCGTCGCTCACTTTTTTTTAGTTCTTTTCCTCTTTATTTCCCCCTCCTCTTTTCACCCTTTTTTCTTTCCGTTTATTTTCCCTTTCTTTTGTCTTATGTCCCATTTTTCTTCCCTTCTCCTTTTCTCTTTCTTTATCTTATTTTCGATCTATCATTGGATTTATCTACCACGGATCTCAATTAACTTGTGTTTTTAGGTGCTATTGAGGTTGATTATTTGAGAAGAAGACATGAGAATGTTATGATCTGTTGCTTTACAACTTAAATTCTTTAGTAGCTTTGGATCTCATCTAGGTAGCACATACTAATAATGTAACTAATGGTTATTTGTGTGGTTGGGAGAAAAAATGGGAACTTTTACATTAACATATTTCCCTTGTTTCTGATAAAAGTTGACATATCATGCATGAGGTAGGTCAATAGCTCAATAGCATTTTTTTTAATTCATTGATAATCTGTAATTTATTTAAGTTTTCACTATTTGCTTCTTGTATATTGTGTTGCTGGAAAAAAGGATGTTGATTTTGAATCAGAAGCAAAGAAGCAAGTTCGTGGATCAACATCTACAAAGAGATCCCGTGCTGCCGAGGTCCATAATCTCTCTGAGAGGGTCAGTACTTTCATTTCTCTTTTGAGTTCACATCTTTTATATCCTATATCCTTTTTTTTTCTCAGAACCTTAAAGTTTTCACTTGGCATTTTTACAGAGGCGTCGCGATCGGATTAATGAAAAGATGAAAGCTCTGCAAGAACTTATACCTCGTTGCAATAAGGTAAGCTGATTTTTTAAATTTCTAACTTCTTAAGAATGTAAAGGGCATGATTTTAGATTTTATTTCCTTCATAATTTTGGTTCCTATTTTGAATTCATAGTCGGACAAAGCTTCAATGCTGGATGAAGCAATTTCGTACTTGAAGTCATTGCAGTTACAAGTGCAGGTGGATTCTCCTTTTTTCTTTATTTTTTTAACAGATTCTTTATTTTTTGTACATAGGAATTTGTTTTATAAACTCATTTCCACAGAAGCTGTATTGTACCTTGTGTTATTTAGATGAAGGGTTTTAATATTATTTATTGAAGTGTACACAAGTATTAGAATATTCATATAGTATCGAGTGTATCAAATTATTCACATTCCATGGTCATATACTTTCATTTCTTACATACACTGTCTGCAACTTATGCAGATGATGTCCATGGGATGTGGAATGGTACCTATGATGTTTCCTGGAATCCAGCAGTACATGCCAGCAATGGGAATGGGTATGGGTATGGAAATGGGAATGAACAGACCTGTAATGCCGTTTCCCAATATGTTACCTGGTTCGGCTTTGCCAGCAGCCACTGCACATTTGGGACCAAGGTTTTCCATGCCTCCTTTCCACATGCCGCTTGTTCCTGCTCCTGATTCATCTAGAATGCAAGCAGCAAATCAGTCAGATAATAATATGGTCACCTCAGCTGGTCCACCTGATCCAAATCAGTCACGTATCCCAAACTTCACTGATCCTTATCAACAATATCTTGGTCCCCACCAGATGCAGTTCCAATTAATTCAGGTATTTTGTCCTCTAATGCTATTTCTGGTTTGGATTTTTTTGAACAATGTGTGAAGTAATTTGTTGCACGTGAAGTCCATTAGATTTCCTGCCAACACGACATAAATTATTTTACTTTGGCGCATCTTATAGTGCCCTTTTGAAGATCACTGGGAATGTTCTGGTTCACAAGGTCAAGGACCATAAAAAACAGACCAAAAGTTTCCGTTTATGTTGTGTAAAAATTTGTGTTCATGATACATCAGATATTGAATTCTGAATTTACTTTTAACTCACTCTTAATTGGGAGGAAAAAATCTCTCAAAGAACTGTAAAGAAAACACAAGTTTTGCATAGTTGCTTATCTTTTTTATTGTTTAATTGAGCACAAAGATATGAACGTTTATGAGGTCCATTTCCGTGTGTAGAATCAGGCAATGTACCAACCAAATGTTAGCAAGCCAAGTACCAATGGGGGCCCTGCGAATCCAGAAAACCATTAGTCAGGTGAATTACTTTATCTTAGTTATTTTTGGTGGAAATAAAAGTGAGAAATCCTACTAACACACTCTTTCAAACACATTTTTTATTATGGCTGAAATTGATTAGAAATCACTAATTTTTGTATGTTTGACTCATTTAATAACTCTTTCCTAATTTTGTAGTTTTGAATAAATGTTATCCAACAGTGAGTGTGTGTTAGAAAAAGTTTGTTGCTAGTAATTCTCATAAAAGTATACTAGTTTTTATGCAATCTGGGTCTCAATGATTTTAATTTGTGCTTACTGTGTTCTTTTGTCCTAAGCTTTTGGAGCATGCTAATTTCCTGCTGCTTGCTACGCATAAAAATTCTACTGATTGTTTCTGAATATATAAAGAAAATATGGCTACTTCTAAATATTTCAAAAAAAAATTATGACATTCAGGAGAATAAATGATTCTTTGATAGTTACAATAAAGGGCTGACTATTCAAATGGTGCAGCAAATAAATCGTATAGCTTTAACCAGTAGCATTATAAGTTCTGAATACATGATATTGAGAAAAACAAGATAACCATCATTAACAATGGATCGTGTGCTTTGCAGGTTAGATTTTCCGGCTCCTATATTACAGCTGCAAAGTTTTGTAGTGTTAAGAGAACGAACTTTTTAGCTGTTCTCAGTAGCAAGCTAATCTATACACAGCTAACATGTTAATTATTGCTACGAAGTTTTCTCCCTCTTTTATCATCCTTTTTTCCCGTTTTAAAATTTCACTTTTCTAGATTCTTTGATATGGGAAGAGGAACTCGATAGATGGCACAATAGATGAACGTGCATTCTACACCAAACGTGGAGGCCACTTTACGTTTAGTCCTATTCCTGCTTCAGATTCTTGTTCTGTTCTTCATTTACCATCAATTTTCTCCTATTAGGCGTTACAGCAGCCTGTGAACTCCATTGCTATTATTTATGGAGTGAAATTGAAGCAGTTCTTGATCTACATGCCCCAGATGGCTCTATTGTTACAATGCACGATGTGCTTAGTCAATTAAAGAAAGGAAATTTAATTATTAAAAATTTAAAAATTATAGTACTACACATAGCAAAATTTGTACAATAGAATGTGGGATTAAGAGATTACCATTTGATTAAAAGTTATAGCTATTTGTATGGCGGGTGCGGCTCAGGTACCTTGCAATCTCTTAAAGTTAAAATAATGATTTATTGGTATAAGAAAATTAAATTAGTTCTAATATAGACTTCTGGGTAATTGCAGCTTGCACATAAAGGTTTTTTTTGACTCATCTCAGTTGCAGTGGCAACCATATCAACTATATTTAATTTTCTGCAATGTCAAAATTTGCAAAAAACTGTAAATTAGACGTACTACAACTGCAATTTAAAATCATGAATACAATCGTTGCCAACATATTTGTCCAGCATTAGCAGCACGAGCGTTTGGTTGCAAACAGAATTAAGAAAGGGAGAAAAAGACTTGCGACAGAAGATCGTGTATCTGATGCGAACAGTATTATATCTGTTCCGTTCCAGAAAAACGGATGTCCAGTTATGAAAACTGGGTCTTGATATGGATCAAGGTTCTCTCTCTCTCTCTGAATGCTATGAAGGTTGAAGCATTCAAAGGAAGATAACGATCACAGCACAAACCACAAATTGGAAGTGGGGTGTGTGCAGTGTGAATGTAAAGAGAAAGTCAGAATATGAGTGTGTGTACCTTTCACCTTTGACAATGGGCTATTTATGCTTTCACTGACCTGTGGTTAATTGAGGAAGCTTTGTCAATTCTTGGTCATAATCTGCACAAGATAAATAATATATCTTTGATAAAATAACCTCCCAGATTTTGTTGTATATTTAGAGCCTTTAATCTTTCCACAAATAACTAATCTTCTTGGGCTCATTGATTTGTGGCCCAATATACAATTTCCGTAACAATATCCAAATCTTGGGCTTCAAGTTACAGAATAATAATTTAGTGAAAGTCATTCTAGAAAAATCAAAAATGAAAATTGCATAAAAGAACAGCGAACAAAAGACTTCCTATGTAAAGCATGTTTTTCGGAACTTTGATAATATATTTGGTGAAAATCAGCATGGAGTCCAGCTCATGCTCAGCAATTGAATAATGTCTCAAGACTATTAACAAATTTCAAACGGCCCGTTTGTTTATTAGTTTTGTTTTTGTTGAGATGCCACTTTTAAATTGGGAGAAAAAAAGAGAACACAAAAGGGCAACAATTAATTAGGATCCGCCAACTATATTGCTAGCTATAATCTGTAGATCAATTAAATATATTTGGTCATTTTGCACGATAAAATAAAATAATCAGCTAGCTGGCTGGCACTCATCAACATTGTTTTGGGCTTAATTATTTAATCATCCGAGCATTGTACATGACCATCATACAATGATACAATGCTTCTCTATAGTTTTTTTCTCCTCGTCTTTTCTTCCATAAGGTCATTTATTATTACATCGATCAATATTTGTTGGATATATTAACCTGAGAGATCCCAAGAACATCAATATTACTTGGTTTGACTTCCAACTTTCCTGCAATAATGGAGATTTTGGAAGATCCAAAACTACAGGAAGATGCAATGAGAGAACTCTATGAAGTATCATTAAATGGATGCGTGAGTACCTTAAACACACTGATCCAAAAAGACCCTCTTATTCTGAGCAGAATTTCACTCTTCCCCTACACTGAAACCCCATTACACATAGCCTCTTTGCTTGGACATTTGGACTTCTGTCAGGTTCTTCTTCAGAATAGTCCTAGTTTAGCGACTGAATTGAACTCAGAAGGACGTTGCCCTCTTCATTTAGCTTCAGCTAATGGGCACACTGAGGTTGTGAAAGCGCTTTTGAGGACAAACCCTGAAATGTGTTTGGTTGGTGACAAAGATGAGATGCTTCCTCTCCACTTTGCTGCAATGAGAGGGCGCGTTGGAGCCATCGAGGAGTTGATCAAAGCCAAGCCAGACTCCATTCGGGAGATGACAAAGACTGATGAAGGTTCAGTTCTGCACTTGTGCATTCGCTATAACCATCTTGAAGCCTTGAAATTGTTGGTGGAATCACTGAGAAGTGACCATCAATTCCTATATTCACTCAAAGACACAGAGGATAATACTTTGCTATGTTTAGCAGTGAAACGCAGACAAATCAAGGTACTTTTATTCACAACCTCCTTGATAACACTTTCTATTTCACGCAGACAATATTCTTATGTCAAGAACTTTAATTAAAGGTTTTATTTGCATTTTTTTACATGGTAATAATGATCTATTTTTGTGTTCAAGAATTTGTGATGTAACATATTTTGGAATACCAGTGCCACAATCTTTTTGATTGGTGCATGATGAAAATAGACATCCAGTGTCACCCTCTAGTTAAAGTACTTGAAATATTAGATTTTCAATGTATTTGAGTGTAATAAGGACACACATAGAAACAATTCATCATAACTTCATTGACTAAGTAAAAAGGAGCACAAAAACAGTAACCAAAAATTATTCAGATACTATATATTTACCAAATTTGTAAATACTTTGCAGATCATTAAATACTTGCTATCACTATCCGAAATGAGTACAGAAATAAATATTTTGAACAAGGAGGGTTTAATATCCACGGACACATTGGGGCAGTGTCCAAGAGAATTCATCAGCCAACACATTTTAACTGAAGGAGTTGAAAAGTCTGAAAATGAAGTTATAACACAAGAAGCAGGTTCCTCAACAACCCTAGTCAGCAATCATCAAACTATTCTCTCAACATCTAGACAAGAACCAACTTCCTCACAAAGCAGCATAACTATTGTCATTGTACAACCGGATCTTTCACTAGCATCATCACCCTCACAAACCAACAATGATCCTCCTCCACAAACATCATCATCCTCATCAGAGTCATCACCAACCAACAATGATCCTGAACCAGCACAAGTTTCACTTCAACCAACATCACCAAATAGACAACAACAATCCTCACAAACACAAAGCGTAGCTATTGAACTTGTACAACTAGATCCTCCTCCACAACCCTCACCTCAACAAATTCCATCACCATCACAAACCAATATTAATCCTGAACAAGGACAACCCTCAACTCAACAAACACCAACAAACAATAGTAATAGATGGAACAGGTTTGAGAGGTTCTGCAGAACGTATATAATAGACGACGGTAACTGGATCATGGACATAAAGACAAGGGAGAACCTAATGGTAGCAGCCACTGTGATTGCAACCATGACATTTCAGTCGGCGTTAAACCCACCGGGAGGTGTATGGCAAGGCGATACAACGCAAGACAGCTTTACATGCCTTGACTACGGTTTCTGTGAAGCAGGCACTGCGGTTGTGGGCTATGTTTGGTCACCTGATTTTCTGAAATTCATTTTTCTCAACTCTTCTTCTTTCTTCGCGTCTCTTTGTGTGATGCTGGTGCTCATGAGCGGGTTCCCGCTGGAGAACAAGGTCGTGATGAGGATCTTGGCATTTTTGATGATCGTTGCGGCTTCGTGCATGCTCCTCACGTACATGTGGGCGTTGGGGTTGGTTAGTCCGAATCATATTTATTATAAAATTAAGAAACTGGGGTATTATTTGGTTGGTATGTGGACTTTCTTGCTTGCGCTTGTTGTTTTGCTTCATGGAAGCCGATTAGTGTTCTGGATTAGGTCACGACGCAAATCCTCCTTCACAAATATTGCTCCTTCGAGCCTCCCTTAATAATGCTTGCAACATGGATTTTTTTGGTATCTTCGTGTTATTGCTCTTTTATTTTTTCAAAGGAGATAATCTTTTTTAAGCTGAATAGGATCATTATAGACGATCAAACTAATTTCTTTAAGTATTTAATACTGTGTACTCAAGACTCAAATAACCCTACATCAATTGATTCACCTGTTTGGTGGTTTCTTATTATTGCTCTAGAGAAGTTGGAAATGTAACAACTAAGTAGGAATGATTTGTATGCCCAAATTAATGCTTTAGTTAGTATATTCTTTCAATTTGTGGTTGTTATTTTGATTTCATGCTATGTTATTAAGTGTCATGCACCTCCTTGTTTTGGGCCATTTTTTAGGGGGGTTGCTACAAGTCTAAGCTTTTTGCTTGAACTTTGTTTACTTTTGATTCCATCAATAAATCAGTCAAAACGATATGGTTAGACAGCAATAAATCTAGGCAGCTAAATGTAACAGCAAAGTAAAGGAAAGGGACAGTACAACTCTGCATGTATATAGTATAGAACATGCACAATATTGAATTTTTTATGACGTCCAACATAATTAATAAGCAGGTATCCTGGATGTTACCAAGAGTCAGGGTGTTGATCACGCGTACTTATCGTTTACAGTGAAACTTGTTTTGAAGATTTGTTGTTTTATTTTGTAATTCGATTGCAAGTTTTATTGTACTTTTTCACTATTTATTTTTAAATGATAGCAATGGAACTTAGAATCAAATTCTCTTGGCAGGGTTTTAGTAAGTCCGCAGGTTTAACTTACACATGATCACATTATGAGTCAAAATCTTAAATCTTGACATGCAAACAAAATCTAATAACCAAATTCAACTTAGTCATCAAGTTATTGGATTCAACCAGCAAAACAATTTTACGACTCTAAGTATGTCTGGATACTCTTGTACAATTCAATTTATCTTTTCGTAAATCAAATTTTGATTCAATTTGATTCAGAGTATTTGACAGAATTGTCAATACTTTCCAAGTTGAGAAAAAATATACTTTTCAAAGTTAGCAACAATTAAATGTAGAATTCGAAAAGTAATGACTCAAATTTAATTGACAAATGTAAGTAAAACATAAATTTGAAAAGCAATTTAAATGCATAGAAAAGGACTTGAATTTGACGTAAATTACAAAGGTTGAAAAGAACTCCATCATCAAAAAGAAATTTAAAGAACTCTCATAATGGCATGATTCCTCTCCACTTTGCTGCAATGAGAAAGCGTGTGGGAGCCATCAAAGAGTTTATCAAAGAGAAGCTAAACTCCATTCGAGAGATGGTGGTTCTGTTCTGCTCTTGTGCGTTCGCCATCTTGAGGCCAAGAAATTGCTAGTGGATTCACTGAGAGGTGACCATCAATTCTTTTCATCAGTCAAAGACAAAGAGGATATAACACTCTTCTGCATTTGCCATTGAAGCGCAGACAAATTAAAGTACTATTATTCGACCTCCCCCTAAAAAAATATAAAAAAATTCAGATAGTACTATTTTGTAATTTCCTAAAAGAATAATGGTGCATGATACTATTTTTGCATTACTATATATCTCCCAGCAAAAAATGAAATTCTAGCACGGGAAATGATATTTGGTATGAATGCTAATTCAAGAATCTTATATACAAAGAACCTCCGACTGATTTCCGTCAGACAAATAGGATTTTTACAGTTTTTCAAGAAAAATATGCGTAACAAAGAGCGTGTTACTCTTCTAGCAATATATGTTACAACGTGGATTTTTTTTTTTTGTATGGTACGGAACACCTACATTTTGTCTATCTAATTGTAATTTCAAGTTAAATAATTGCAAGTTATTTAATTTCAACTAGAGAGACACGAATATTAACTTGCCATACTGGTAATGGAACCACATGCACATCCTAAGTGGGACGCTTTCATAGAAATTAAGCGTAAATAAACTTACATGAGTTTGTTTTAATTTAACTAAAAGTTTCGAGTTATGTAGTTACATTAAAGATTTAGAGGAAGAGTTTTATCATCAATAATAATAATAGTTTATTTAACTAACAAAACTGCCTCCATCTATGGTCTATACCAAAAAAAATCCTACATGGGACGCTACATGATGTGATTCTTGGAAGCTGCAAGTGAACTTTGTTTGTTTGGCCAATTCTAAACAAGTCCTTTTGGAATCCGATAACGCCTAGCTGCTGCTCCTTGGAATACTCTTGTGTCCCTAGCTATGTGCTTTCCTTTAGGAATAAGCCGCCATAATTTGGCAATTGATATGGACTCTTTGATTAAAAAAAAATAGAGGAGAATCAACTTGTACACTTTACTCTTGTAGACAAGCAAATGCTACAGTATATGCATATTTCAAAGGATATTTGTAACTTATAGAAATTGAGATTATATTTATATAACATCTATCTTATAGAAACTCATTTTAACTTTCTATTTCTTCTCCTATTTAAGTCTTTACAGAGAAGTTCAGCTAAATATAGCGTAATATTTATGGATACTTTGTAGATCATTAAATACTTGCTTTGACTATCCCAAATGAGTAATGAAATAAATAAGGCAGGTTTGACAGCTATGGACATGTGAAATAAATAAGGCAGGTATAACAGATATCTGTGCCTTTAACTTCCTGGCTTGAGTAAGATACTGCATCTTCTGCATGCAGTTTCTCAATCCAACGGTTCATATTTATTTAGCGATGTTTAGAACAAAAAAGTCGGCACATAGAATTAAACAAATTGCATGGTTGAATTCTATATTGAAACCGAAAAACTGTAGACGAATACGATCTTGCTGATCGGAGTATGTCTTGGCATGGTGTTTGCAATTCCATGGCTTTTATATATCGTATTAATTAACGAGATATGATAGGCATTGGTATTTGGTGGCTATAGCCACCGTGATTACTAGTTTAATTTGCCGAACTTTATTTTATAATCTGCTATATGCTAACCGGATGAGGTTAAGAGAGTACGAATCGTTTATCTAAATTGCATCAGCAGTAGACGAAGCTGCTTGTGAAGTTCTCAATCTCAAAAATTATCTCTTACTCTATTTGAGTAATAAGGACATACTTGCAAGACACAAGTCATCAAAATTTCATTGACCAAGTAAAAAGGAGCACCAAAACACTCTGAAACTAGGTCACCAAAAATTATTCTGATAATATTTACCAAATTTCTAAAATAATACAACGACATGTCGATACGGATGTATATATAAGTAAGAGATAATTTGACACGATATATAATTATTTCAGTATACTCTGCTATAACTTTGCAGATCATTAAATACTTGTTGTCACCATCCGAAATGAGTGCAGAAATAAGTTTGAATAAGGAGGGTTTAACATCTATGGACATCATCAGCCAACACATTTTAACTGAAGGAATTGAAAAGCCTGCAAATGAAGTTATAGCACAAGCAGCAGTTTCCTCAACAACCCTAGTCAGCAATCATCAAACGACTCTGTCAACATCTAGACAAGAACCAACTTCCTCGCAAAGCATAACTATTGTAATTGTACAACCGGATCCTCCGGGAACATCATCGATCACCCTCACAAACCAACAATGATTCTCCATCCTCATCAGAGTCATTTACTAACAAACAATGATCATGAACTAGCACAAGTCTCACGTCAACGAACATCAACAAGCAATAGTAATCCTCCATCATCACCAGCATCACAAAGCAATGGTCATGTCCAAGCAGTGACATCAACCCTAGTCAGCAATCAGGAAACGACTCTGACAACATATCCACAACAACAACCAACATTCTCACAAACACGCACAAAGCGTAACTATTGAACTTGTACCACAAGATCCTCCTCCACAAGCCTCAGCACAACCCTCACAGCTTCAACAAACATCATCACAAAGCAATGGTCCTTTCGTCCAACCAGCAAACATCACAACAAGTGATCAACCACAACAAGGACATGATGATAGGTGGAGCAGGTTAGAGAGGTTCTGCAGAACGTACCTGCTAGAACAAGGTAATTGGATACACAATAGGTCAAGGAAGCATTTGTTGTTGGTAGCCACTGTGATTGCAACCATGGCTTTTCAGTCGGTGATAAACCCACCGGGTGGTGTACGGCAAGGTGATAAAACACAAGAAGCGTGGGTTTGCTTGCCCCGACTATGGTTTCTGTGAAGCAGTCACCGCGGTTGTGGGCTATGCTTGGTCACCAGTGTTTGTAAAGTTCCTTTTCTTCAACTCTTCTTTCTTTTTGTCTCTTTGTGTGATGTTGGTTCTTGTCATAGGGTTTCCGGTAGAGAACAAGGTCGTAATGTGGATGTTGGCTGTTTTGATTAATTATCGGTGCAGCTACGTGCATGATGTTCACATACGTGTGGGCATTGGGATTGATTAGCCCGAATCATATTTTTAATAGATCTAGACAACTGGGCTATCTTATGGCTTTTACTTGGAGTATCTTCCTCACCATTTTCAGTTTAATTCAAGCAAGCCAAATAGGATTTTGGGTTAGGTCACGAATAGTGATGATGCTTCATTAATATCAAGGGGGCATGTTTATGTTTGTGTGTGTGTGTGTATATATATATATATATATATGAGTCTTTTTAACCAGTATTTTAGAGTATTGATTAAGAAATTAAAAAAAATATATTATAAAGATAGCACAATTTCGTTATTCTAATACTAATTTTTCTTCCCTTAATTTCCTAATCAATATCTCAAGAGTTTCTGCTATGGCTTATTAGGGTGTGAGATGAGATTTAGGGATTCTAGAATGCTGAACTATTAAATAGGCCTGCTTGTTTGGTACAACACCATGTTGATATGTTTACCTTTTATATCATTAATGTTTAGCTTTATGGGGATACAGGTGTGTGTTATAAAGTGGAATAGGTAGATGCATTATCGGGCCGGGGTAAATTTGTGTTGTTAAGTTATTGTAACCCTTTAATCTTCGTGAAACCAAACTAACGTACACCTTACTTAGTATTGATCCATAATAATAATATTTGATATTGTTTATTAAAAATATATAATTAAAAATTATTTATATTTTTAGTTAGTACTAATTACATTTTATATATAACATATTTACATATTCTCTAAAGTTTTTATTTCATAATTGTTAATGATTTAAATATTTTTTTTATTTGTAATGTTTTAATCATTGAATTAGCATAAAAAACAATTTATTAATCATTTTCTCTGTTATAATTACTTTTGTAGTTAAGTTTATGTAGATAAATTTATGTCAATATTGTACATTAAGTTTTGTTTTTTTATAACCTCAACTCTTATTATTGATTTGATAACACTTTTTATACATTACTTATTTT